>JAKWJA010001677.1:0-182190 GCA_027704765.1 Solanum habrochaites | reverse complement strand
GTTATTTTAGTGTCTCATTTCATATTTCAATTTGGCTTATTGTGACCTTATTCCTAAATAAATTACTATCAGCAAAAGCCGGGCAGAGGATAGTTTTTATTTCTTACAGAGCGTAACAAAAAAATCCCTTCATTCTAAGGAGTGAATTCTCTTTCAATAGCTTCATGCTCAAAGGCAGATTCAAAACTCAGAATCTTTGATTTTCTATATATATATATATATGTATGATATTTTAGAAGGTAAAAAGTGAAAAAAAAGTTAATATCTATTTACTAAAAATAACAAATGAGTAGTAATTAAGAGTAACTTTTCACAATAGCAAACATAAACATCCTATTTGTATGGTATAACTGATACTTGCATATTGTGCTCCATAGCAAAATAAATATGTATATTTCGCGATAATCATACAAAAAAATAGTTGTTATAATTCGCATGCTAACATATATAAAAGAAACCAATTGTATGATTGTTATGACATATACAAAAGAAATAAGTTGTATATAAAAAGATCAGCTGTACAATGTGTATATATTAAACAGAGAAGAGGAGAGGAAAAAAAATTGGGTTAAGGGAATTTTTTACTGTATAATACAAGGGATAGCCGAAGATAAAGATTAATGATATTTGCATGTGTATGCTACAATTTCCTCTCGCTTATACAAACAGAATGCAATTTATATATTCTTCTCTGTTTGTATATTGAGAGAGGCAAGCGAGGTCTAGAAAGGAGGGAACGAAAAATATATGCCTATATATAAGTTCTCTCGCTTTATACAAACACAAACATATTTGTTATATATTTATGTTTGTATAAAAGCGAGAGAATTGAGAGAGAGGGAGCAAGAGAGGGAGAGTGGCTGAGCGAGAGTTTGAGTGAGAGAATTGACTGACAAACATTTTGCTACATGGTTACAATAATCAAAGGGTGAGTATTAAATTTAATTTGAATACTAGTTGCTATTATAGACAATTTTCCCAATTAAATGGTATTCACAAATTTTATTATTGAACATTGATATTTTCATAAAAATTCTGATTACTTTATACCTGTGTAATCATTAATAGACTTGGATTTTATTAAAAAGCTATTTAAATCAAATCAATTGCCCACAATTGATATACCAAATTTAGCTTTCTAGCTAATGAATTTTTTCTCTCAAGAAATAGAGAATACAAATATAACGAAGTTTCCGCATTGTGAGATTTGAAAGGCCGATAAGACTCCAAAAAATTAACTTTTAAACATTTGAATCGCAACATGAAAATATGGTCAATTGGACAAGAGGGATTGCGCAATGGTAAGGCACCCTCCACTTCTAATGTAAAAGTTGCGAATTCGAGTCATGTAGTCCATGCTGGATTAATCGTATTTTAGACGGGCAATCAAACCTATTTGAAGTACTCAAGTCGTAGCAGGAAAAGCCGAGGGTAAAAGCTCCTAGGGATGATAAAAAATAATAATAATAAAAATGGTCCATTGAATAATTAATAGAGACTTGTTATTGATCTATATACATAGTTGAATCATAGTAATTTGTCATGACAAAGACATCTATATGTCTACTAATTTTTGAAGTAGTTATTTGTTTGAATTGATGAGTTTTGACGATACACAAGATTTATTGGGTAATTAAAGTTATATTATACTAAATCGAACATAAATTAATTGAATAATCAGTAAGCCAATATTCATGTTTCATTTTGGAGTTTAGGTCTGTTAATATTTTAGCAATATAGACAACCTCACAACTTTACATAGAGGAAAATGACAGATATTGTATCTTAGGTGAGGATAGAATTCAAATTAATTTGTTAAAATGTGTATTAACATTTTGGGTCCTTTAATTTATTCTAAGTGTAGTTCTTATGTGTGATTGTTGTTCAGTCTTTAAATTTACCAAGGGTTAACACTTTTAGTCCCTAGGAAAATAGTATGAAATTTATTGAATACTTGGACAAATATGATGAAATTTTGAAAAGTAATTGTAATTTATGAAAAACAAGGGATATATAAAGTAAAATATACATTTTGGGTCAAAGAATTGCTTTATTGAAATCGTGTACTTAAAGGGGTGTACGTGGGTCGAATTCCGTTGGTTTTTATTAAAAAAATATAAATCATTTGTTGTTTTTTATTAAAATCTAAAAACCAAATCAAACCATATAAAGTTGGTTTTTCGGTTTGGATTTAGTAGGTTTTTCAATTTTTTTTTTGATTTTTTTTAAATATACGGTATTGAAAAAGAGAGATCAATTATTTTTTCACTTACATGTGTGATATAGAAACTTAAAAAAAATGTGTAAGTGAATAGAAATTTTGAAAAAGACTTTTGTAATATTCACATAAGTACAAAATATATTTTTCTAAAATATCAACGTTGTTATTATGTTAAATTGATAAATTAGGTGAAAATGCTCAAAAATTCTCTAACCTATGAGAATTGGTTCAAAAATGTTCTCCTTCCATCCATGATTAGATATGCCTTAACAAGTAAATTGTTAACTTCGCAAATTTGGAAACTATAATAATATAACTATTAATTGGATCTAGTACAAAATAATACAAGTTCAAATGTGAATAATATAAACATGAAAACTAATAAACTAACTAAAAAATATAGCAAAGTAGATTATAAATACATAAGATAATATTTTTTAGCTATAAATAATATATATAATATATATATATAAACTAACTAAAAGTATTAAACAAAGTAGATAATGTAATAATATTTTTTCTTCTAATACCAAACCAAACTAGAGTGGTTGCTTTTTTCAACGCCCAAATGAAACAAACGCAACCACAATAAATTTTGTTTTAATTGAATTTGGGAACCACAATTCAATTTGACTTGTACGACCCCTAGTTGATATTTTACAATCTTAAAGAAAGCATTAAAAGGCAAATTATATCTTTTATAAGGCAGACACCATTATTGACGTGATCTCACATTAAAGTTAAAACGTTATTATTTTTATCCAAAAGTTCTACGAATTTAGTAGTACATAGGATATTTCCCAGAACAAGATAAAAAAGGGTTCCAACGAATTAAGTTAGATTTAGGAATCAATATAGTTAAGGAGAAAATTAATCGATCCTATTTTCTTTTCATTTATAATAATCTCTTGAAATTTGGTATTCTGGATTACATCTCATTCAACTAAATACATAATTTTAAAAGGAAATCAGCATAAAAGAATGTTAGTTTCCCAATCATGCAAATCAAATTGATATCACTCTCTCAAAATATCACAATAGATTCAAACAATTCAATTTTACGTTTTCTCTATTCTCTCTTAGATTGCATAGTATTCAAAAAAAGTCGCAAAATAATTACTGAGCATGATACCGTATCTAATTTCTTGAGACATTAGATATGAAAATGACCAAACTCAAATATATCAAGAAAGATAACAACAAAAAATTAAAAAAATAATAAAAACCTATTACTTTATCAATTTTGTGTCATGTACATAACTATGAATATGAAAAACTAATATTGTATAAAACGTTAATGTGATGTATAATATAATATTAATTATGGGTCTATAAATAACAGTCTTCTGTTAGTCAGTTCCATTACGGCTAAATAGAAGAGAACGAAAACCAAAAATTTATAGCGGCAAGTTGCAATGCATGATCCAGTAATGTAATGGTTAATAGACATATCTGATCGATCGACTACTCATACACTGAGAATATTAAAGAATTGGATCGAGTATATATTAATATATATATACCAGGTTTTCGTTCGTACATATTATTTCCTAGCTCCGTTATAATGTTGTCAGAGTAAGGTCATGCCAATTTCTCAAGAAATATTTAACAAAGGGTATTTGAGAAGATAACTTACTATAGTAAAAAAATATGATGTTCATGTTTGGTTTCTTTCATTTTTTTTGAAATTATTTGGGAAAGGCGGCAAAGAGGAAGGCTTCTCTATCAGACATGTTGAAATAAAAGGAATTATGAGTAACCAGTTTGTGGATTCACACTACAAAAAAATTCCAGAACATTATGTGATGGATTAAGTAAACATTGTAGCTTTTGCTAGAAAAAAAAAAAATTGCAGTAGATTACTAGTCTGAGTTCAAAACTTGAAAAACGGAAAAAATTCTAATCGAGAATGAGTTCTCTTTTTTACAGGCTAAAGCATCACTTCTGTAAAATACGATGTGTCACCTAATGTAGGGCAAACTTAATGTCTAAGGAAAAATTTACACGGGTGTATCGATGGGTTGACCTATTTATTTTAATAATATTATTATTTTAGTCAAAATACTTATAATTAATATATAAAAAAAATTAGATTAAAACTATTGAACACCCCTCAATGACGATGAAAGATTAGACAAAAAACTATTTGGACACACCATTATATTAACAAAATTTAGTATTTCATGAGTCAATGAACGCTGAAAAAATTAGGATGTTTGATGTGTGCATTAACATTTTCTTGGCTAAGTTTTTTTACTAATTTTATTTAGGAAGTTGTGACAAAAAGAAAATAGATTATTATTAAAGGTCGAATGAGATTTTGAATGCGGAGAGTCAAACTTTTGGGACATTGATACCTCGTCCGTTCAAAAAGTAGCATATATATACCCTTTACACTATTGGAGTATACAAGTGTCATAATCTTATCCACAGATTCGATATTTATTAAATTTCGGATCGACACATAAGATTGTGCCACGTGAGTGAAGGACATATATGCTCTAATTTTTGAACGACAGAGATGTCAATGTTCTAAAAGTATAACAGAAGATATCTACGTACGATAATTAGGAAATATGTTTCTTTTTTTTCACTTTGTAAAAACACCATAAAAAATAGTACATTAATATAGGAATGACACTTATCCAAGAAACAGAATATACAATAATCAGAAAATGATGACAGACATAATGACTTAAATAAATTCCTCTAACATCAATTGACCTGATTTGCTCACATATTAAATTACTGAGGGAATAATATATGTGATATATATTATATTATACTCATCAGCAAATAAGAAAATTGGAAACAAATTACTTAGAGGGGTCCAGCAATAATTTGGTAATCGCTAGTGGATTCAAAAAAATTATTTATTCTTTAAGAAAGGGAAACGATGAGAAAGTTCCTTACTTGATGATACCTTTAATCCAAATTGCACATAGAATTAAACAAACAGTATAATTTAAATTTAATCAATTCTTAAGTATTGGTCACGTACAGACTATAGGGATGTATAATACTTCAATCCACAAAGTAAATTTAAGTTCTCATGACAAAGACATCTACTTGTTTCCACTAAATCTCAAGTAATTCTATTTTGGACTTAATGAGTTTTGACCTGACAGTGTGTAGTATAAAACTACTAGTGAAAATAATAGAGATTGAATCTACTTACAAAAGGTTTAGCTAGAGAATAAGTTGAATGAGCATTAAGGGGAAAATTTAAGCTTATTAACAAATCTTATGATAAACTTCTAGCAGACTAGAAATTTTCAAGAGCTAGTTCAAGAAAAATCAAATAAAAAATTATATCTAAGGTTCATAGTGTTAATCACTCAATTTATTCTCACAATTGAAGATCATGTTTATGACTAAGGATACATAAAAAAGGTATGGTTTTTTAGAGAGTTGATACAATTTAAGTTTGAATTGTCTCTAAATTTCACAGATACATCAAATAGTGTATCTACGTGATAACATGATTAGAAATCAGCTATGCAGTGGATGAAGGTAAGTAGTTTGAAAGGGAATAATTGTAAAAGCTCGTTCTCAACACACTCATAAAAATAAAGAGGTTTTCATGGAAACGAAATTAACTGCAGAAACATAGATGTAATGGGTGATTGCGGATCTATAGTTGGCTACGGCTATCCAAAAAATTTGATGGTTCAAAGATAATAAATCTGGTGATTACCAAATATATCCACAGTTTAAGATTAAATGTTTGTCCAGATGCAATTAGATCTTTGGTGTAAAGACACACACTCGTCTGTCATCCTTTATGTTATAGACATCCCTATTTAATTGGGGGTGTTGGATTTAGTAAGAAATGCATATTGGATAGGCCCGTGCAATGTATCTTTACAGTCTCAAAAAACATATGTACTATGTAAAGTTGTTATGTTATTATAAAATCATTAATTGTCATCTCTCACATTTGATTGTGAAATTCGTTTCTAAGATTATTATAGCACCTCTCTTTCGAAGCTTGTCAACCTAAAAGTCTGTCCGTCAGTTCTGTTAAATTCCTTATGTTATAAGGGATGTCAAACTAATGTGGATTTGAGTAAAATTGTATATTATGGGAGCAGTATTGTTCTACTAACCTTAAATACTAGGAAAATAATTTCTTTCGTGACACGCTATACATTTAGCGGACTCATATAGATTTATTTTCAGAGAAAAAAATATTTTTCTATACGTTCGTATTCTACTCCTTTTAATGGTTTTAAGTTTTGTTATAAAATATTATTTAACTTTGTTTTACAAAAATTGTTGTTCTACATATTTAGGAATACAGATATTAGATACAGTGCTAACATATAATCCTTAAGGCTAACTCTTGATGACAATGCCCAAGATAAAGGAAATTTGTTGAAGCGTTACCAAGTGTTTTGTGGCAACAAATGGATTCCTTGGCTTGCAAACGGATCTCAATTTATGTGATTAATTTTTTTTTAGTCTTCTAAAAAAATTAATATATTTCTATATTAAATAACAAACTTTTAAAATGTTATTTTCTTCTTATGAAATGATTTTTACCCGTAGCACAAATTTTTATCATTCATTTTAAATTAAAATTTTATAAATTTTGCTTTCTTTCTTAACTTGGCTTGTAGAATCCAAACAACCACACACATAGGGATAAGAAAGTGTCTTTAGGACTAATACCACCAACCTTTTAATTAGTGAAATATAGTGTGCTTAAAGGGGATGAATGAAATAGAAAAGATTAAAAAGTGATTGCTCTTAGTTTAAAGATGCCATTACTACAAAACACTACTCATTTAAATTATATATTTATACTTAGGGTATAGGGTTTGAAAAGGATAGAGGTATATAAACTTTATTACTTCTCTTGACGAAGGTAAAGAGATTTTCAAAAAGACGTCGGCTATGCTCTGAAGGTAGGTTAAATTGGCAAAGCGGACTCTTGCTTGTTAATGTAATGTTAATATGCAAATATTCCTCATCATTTTTTAACAAAAATAATAATTTTTTTTCAAAGAAAATCGCTGGACGATTTTGAATTTTTTTAAAAAAAATCACTTTGCAAAAATCGCTACAGCGATTTGCTTTTTCCGGTGGAGGGAAATCGGTGTTGTTCCAACATTTTATCGTTTGTAATATAAAAATTTTATATACCATTTTAAATTTTGTATTATATTTATACCCTTGGCTCCGAAACCTTGATTAATCAAATGAAATATTAGACGGCAACAATTTTAAATATTAAAAAGATTGGGATTTTCCTACTGAAACATTGTTTTTTAAATATTAAGTCGAAACATAATTACGTGATGGTATTATAGGGAAGATATGTGGAGTTATAGTATTATTATTTGTTTTTTCTAAGAAAGGAAAAATAGGAAGAAAGTTCCTCATTTGACTCTAAAACACATCCATCCATAATTGCATATAAAAATTAAAAAAAAAAAGAATATAATAGCGTTTCATAATTAGATAAGTAAGTACGTTACTAACGGATTGAGATCAATATATATTATATATAAATATATATTAATATATATATATATTATATATATATATATAGTTTTATTATGGTGTGCATGTAAATAGGTCAATGAACAGGGATTTGTACCATACAATGAGACATACTGAATCAAAAGTAATTGTCATGACAAAACAATTTATAATATGTAACTAATATTATTTCAAGTAATTATATATACTTTGATGAATTTCTTACAATTGAAAGGAGCCACGACCAAAACAATAGTTATGATATGGATCCTTATGGTTTGGAGGAAAAGACTCAAAATAGTGTCTGTCCTTTTTGGCGTTAAAACTCAAAGTAAGTCTTAAATTTTTATTGGTAGCACCAATAGTTCTCATGTTCCAATATTGATGCATTGTTTGGGACCTCTCCTAAATTTCAATTTTAAACATTAATTTTGCCAAAATTTATATAAGAATGTTCAATCGTCTCTTATATATAATAGAAATTAAATAACTTATTTGAGAGACATGATAAGAAAAAATACTTTCTGTTCACAAAGACATCTTACTACAGCATGTCATGATCCAATCAATTGAAGTCAACCATTTCAGCAACAATTAAATTTGATGTGGTCATATTGTATAACTTATATGAACCATAAGTTTGACTTTCAACTCTGATGTCAATGTATAACTAAATTTGAATTTCAACTCTGACTGTCAAATCATTCTTGTTTAAATATCATCAGATCAACTTTAACCAACGAAACAGCGTATTGTGCATTCATGATTATATGCCTATGGAATCATGATTTCGATAATTCTGATTATCGTTAATTTATATACAAAATCCTAAAAAAAACATGTATGTGTGTGTTTTGCTATTATTTGATCGATGTGAAGTGTGCTCTTAGGAATATATGTTTCTGACCCCGTTTTCATTCAATATAATGTGATCCAATTCCAATCTTTTCAGGTTCTTCAACAATACCTTTAATCAACACACATGCATGATTTTAGATTGAGCACAAGCCCCAAACTTATTCTTTCTTGGCTTTCATAATCAAATAACTAGCTTGGCTGGTTTTGTCATTTAACAAACACTTTCCACTGTAAATTATCAATATTTAAATTGATAAAGTTTAATCTTCAATTGATTTTACCGTTAAACCTATGAACGATGAAATCGTTGAATCATATTCATGATTGTTGAAATTTCAAGTATTCAAATATATTTTTTTAAAATGACATGTGAAAAGACTGAAATAGAATATCTCATACTGAATGAGTATCACTAAGGTTTGTTTGAATCACTAACTTAGAAATTGATGCTTAAAATGTACTTTCTCCGTTTCAAAAAAAAGGATGACCTAGTTTTGACTTGGAAACTGATGGTTAAGAAAAAAGGAAGACGATTTTTTAATCTTGTGATTCTAAATTACAAATTTATGTCAAATGTACCAAAATGTCTTTCATTTGTGGTTCTCTAACACATGTCACGTGGAAAGGAGAAAGTTTTGAAAAAAGAAAACAACAAAAAAGGGTAAATTGCCCGAAAAAAAGAAAGGGGGGTAATTCTTTTTACTAAAAACAGACTAATAAAAAGAAATAAGGTCAGTTTTTTTTAAAAACGGAAGGAATATATAAATATTGCTGCAGTATTTATTAAGCTTTGGTTCAACAAACTTATTTATAAGTGATTTAATAAAATAGTATATCTCTCTAATGGGTATAATTAAAGTTTGTTGGTAATAACAACTAGTAAGTGACACTTAAAATAATATAAAATATTGTCTGAGTATCATTAGTTCTTGTTCATAACTAATTTATTAATATGATACTAAAATTAGTATATCTCACTAAATGAGATCATGAAGGTTTGCGTTATAATTAATTAATAAGTGATACTATAAAAATAAAATATAAATATGAATGAGTATCATTAAATTTTTGTTCATGAATTAATTTATTAAGTGATCTAAAATAATAATATATATTTACTGAATGGGTATCGATATGAGTTTTGTTGTTAATAACCTTAGTAAGTGGACCAAATAGTATATAATATTGTTTCAATATCATTGACTTTTACTCATAATAATTTATTAAGTGATATTAAAAATCGCATATCTTTGCTTGTATCGGGTCATTAAGCTTTGTTATCATAACTTATTTATAAGTATATTGAAATAGCATATAAATATACATAAGTATCATCAGGTATTTGTTCATAAGTATTTACTAAGTGATACTGAAATACAATATCTCTACTGAATGGTATCATTAAGGTTTGTTGTTAATAAGATTTTAGATAAGTGATGCTCTAAAATAGTACTTCCTCACGTTTCAAAAAAGAAGGCTCTCGGTTTCCTTTTTAGTTTGTTAAAAAGAATGGTCCCTTTTTTTTGGAGCACACTTTAACTTAAACTTTCCACGTGACATTTTAAGCCATTAAATTTAAAGGGGCATCATTTTAGGGCATTTTGACATAACTTTATTTGAAACCACCAAGATTAAAAAGTCTATTCTTTTTTTAAACTCCGTTCAAAGTCAAAACTAAGGGAATCTTTTTAAAAATGGAGGGATAGTTATATAAATATTACATGAATATAATTAAGCTTTGGGTTCACAACTCATTTATTAAGTGATAAATAAAAAATAGTGTGATAAATACTGATTTTTGGGTCTCAATTAACTTTCGTGTTAATAACTGACTTATAAGGGATATTAAAAGGGATATAAATATTGTTGGGGTCTATTAAAACTTTCTTGTTAATAATGACTTACTAGTGATGACTAAAATAGTATATAAATATTTATGGAGTATCATGTAAGCATTTTGTTCATACTTATCTCTTAAGTGATACTAAAATAGATTATTATTTACTCATGTATTCGGGCATTAAGCTTGTTGTAATAAAACTAATTTATAACATGATACTACAATAATTATATACCCTGATTGTTCGGGTAGCAGTAAGGTTTATCGTTAATAGCTAAAATGAGTAAGTGATAATGGAAATAGTATTATAATATGGAAGGTATAATTCATCTTTTTGGTTCATAACTAAATTTATTGATACTATAAAATACTATTATTAAATACGGGTTGGTCAGTAATCTTCTTGTTATTAATCAATTATTAAAGTTACTAAAAATAGTATATAAAAACTGAGTAGGTAACCATTAAGTTGTGTTAATAACTAACGTATATATTAATATGGAACATTAAAGACTATTTTAGGATTGGGTAACACTCCGCATATCATTGTGATACCATTAAAATATATGAATCATATTGTCGAAGGTGTAGTTACTTAAGGTGTCAAATGTTCGGTTTTTTTTGTTCTACAAAACCATTCATTATTGAATAATATGATAATGATAATTATTACTGATCTGGATCATTAAGATTTCCAACGGAAAATTAATATGATCTATAACCATAGAATCTAGTGTCTTAGACCACACGATAAAGACCTATACAGGGGCTAAGTAAACACTCTAAGTAAGCTCTACTAACAGAAAAAAGTTTTCATCTCAAATCCTCTCAGTGATGAGTATAAATCCAACAGAATAGTCATAATCAATTCATATTATTATTCATGGAAAAGTACAATAAGAGATCTCAATTCAACTTAGAGTTCATTAGAATAGATCCTTAACTTAATTCAACTTAGATAAGAAAAATATATCAAACCCTTAGAAGTCTTTTTGTGAGTACATCCTTACATAACAACTATATTGAGACTTTACTCTCAAAACATATTTAAACTATTGTACATCCATTTCACCAAGAGCATGTGAATCTCACAAATGTATCTTTCATAAATTTATAAGTTTAATCATGTGTTCGAGTCTAAAAATCATGGATGTGGGGTTTCATATGAAAGTGAAACCAAAAATATTTATCACTTCAATTAATGCAAACATAGGGTAGAAAACCAACATAGGTAAAAAACAATCAATTAATCATAATTGAAAAGAACCTATGAAAAAGAATAAAATCTACCTTGAGGAGAAGTTATCTCTTACAAAATATGAGTTTTTTAAACCCTATGAGGAAAGGACTCCATAGATGAATACTAACATACCTTGGAGTTCAAATTTAGATAAATTGAGAGAAAATTGGGCTTGAAACCTTAAATTTGTTATGTTCTTGTGCTTTAGGGAATTGAGGGGATTAGCTTGGAGGGAATTTGGATTTAGGTGAATGATTGTAAGTGGATATTTAATTTGGCTTAAGATTAGGACCAAAAATAGCTTAGTTTAGGCTTTTAAAGAAATTAGCAAATGACTTGAGGAACAAGGTTCAAAAAAAAAACGTCTCAACCCTCTACGGTTTGGTTGGACTACGACCACGTTAGAAAATGATAAAGACCACGTAAATTTTTATCACCTTTTACGGACTGTGACACCAAACCTATAAAAATCAATATTGTGGTCGTAGAATTGTCTAAATTGGAGAGATACATATGCGACACTATCTTGGACTTGTAGATCAATGACAGATCTTAATAGCAGTGAACGGCTAAAAAAGCCATTGGGTTGATTTGAGAAATTTATTTTTCCCCTTCTATGGAGGCATTAAACAACTCGTAGAAGATTCTTATACTGTTTGTAGTAAGACTTGTAGTGTCAGATCGGGGAGCACCCCGTAGATTTTTACCAATTGTTGGTCTCCGTCCTCGAAGAGGACTTCCTAGCTATTAGCATTACATCATTGCATATCATAGGTAGAAAATGCAAAAAATTTAAAACTTTACAGAGAGAGTAGTATACTTAGACTTCTATTATCATATATGGAGTTTACATAGACTCCGCGCTATGAAAGTGTAAATAGATTCTCGTTAATGCATTACAATTAATTCAGATGAAGTAGTTTAATATTTGTTCTAAACATATTAAAACAATCTATTATAGAAAATAAGGAATTTGGGGATAGCTAGCACTTACACTAGTACAATATAACCATACAGGATTATAAACAACAGTCTAAATATAAGGGAAGAACAAATGTATAAGAGTAGTCAACCATTCCAAAAAGATAGAAAAACAATGGCAATATCCTCGGACTTGAGGACTCACCAACAACTTGGGAAAGGCCAAAGTCTTCCTTGCAAAGGCCTAGAACTATTCAATGGCTGAAACCTTACATTGTTAGGAAAAAAGGGAAGGAAAATATGTGTGAGTACACACACGTTACTAAGTATGACTTCTTATGCATAAAAGCATCAATGCAGAGAAAAATTACTTTTAGTCAAATTCATGCTTTCTATTTATTAACTCAACATCACATGAATAGCATTACATAAGTCAACTAAACATATATCAATCCCAACATGTAGAATCGAAGCAAACCATATTGCAATGCAAAGAATAGAATTCATTAACCCTATTCCAAAGTTAAGTATCCACATGGAGTCACCTACTTCACACACACCCCAACAAAACTTCATATTTCCTCAGACATGCTTTTGTCCATAAAGATCATAAAACTTACATACATAACATATAATAAAATTATAATAAGAGAACACTAATAGAACTATCTCTTAATCCCAAAAGTGTAATGTGCTAAGAGAAGTCACATGACCCTTCCCTCAAACTATTAGTAACTTCGAGAAAATCTCTAAAAAGAATTCATACACTTAACTCGTTATTTACTTTTACACAGGAAAGAAGTCACAATACTGATATTAGCCCTGTGAACTACATGAAAAATCCAGTGTTTAACTCCCATATCGAAAAGGGAAAGGTTACACTTGCCTAAGGTGTAACCTCTCGCACATAGCTAACCTAGTGGGATGCCACTAGATAGACTTTTGTGGGCAACATAGTTAAGGGTAAAGGAAGTGCTGTTAGAAAACCGTGCTTGCAAAACGTTGGAGGTTCCTGTCTCATGAGACAACACAGGTCTTGGTAATCCAGGATGCGAAAAATGTGAGGAAAATCATGAGGGGGGAAGCCGAATTACTAAACGTGAGCCCTCGGTATCATTAAATGTCTTTTCGATGATAAAACATTTATTCCCTTTAGTAACATCTGTAATGAATCATACCAAGTCCACATCAGTCTCTACTGATCCTATGTAAACATTCTTATCATAATAGCTCATAGGTATTCATAAGTGAGAACAATCCTTTCACTTAAAAAACCACATACAATTGAGTAAACCTTCCACTCAACACTTTATTATAATCATGAGAAACTACCTTTAATCATATAATAATCATATCATAACATGCATACATACTTCATAGCTAATTCATGTGTCTAGGGTTTAGGATGTGGAATACTTGTCATCAACAACATATTAGACAGAGGATCTTTACTATCTAAGTAACTCATCCTTCTTAATTGAACTCTAGAGAGAATCAACAATCATACCTCCTTGCCGTCATGGGCACTTTAAACATTTCAGTCACCCAAAGGAACGGATGACCAATTCATAAAACAAGGTTAATCATGAAGTAATTCATAATTAACATCAAGGTAAACAATTATCATGTTCATCCACTTCAACATTCACCATTCTAAATACAAGATTTTAGGAAATTGGGGAAAAGCACATGAGTCCAAGGAAAACTCCATAGGAAATAAACAATTTACCATCAAATATATAGTAAACAACATTAATCGTTCATCAAATTCATCCCAATGGTTCATAATTTCACCTTTCAAAAAGAAGACCGTTGGTTGTATAGGAAACAACTTAGTTTGAGAGATTTAAAATCACTTTTGGAGGACCTCTTTTGGGGAAAGAAATCCCAAGAGTGAAAAAAAACCATACCTTCAGATGAATAGCCCACAAAATGAGTAGAACTTTGGAGGAATTTGATCTTCTTCTTCAAGTTCACTGTTTTTTCAATAGAGGTTTGGGTTAAAGGAGAGAATGTAGAGAGAGCTGGGAGAAATCGGTTTCAAAATATTTGTTTGGATTTTGAAGTGGGAATGTGGTGATAAATGACCTAAAGTTATTATAGGTCAACCCCCTCCTAAATACCCAAAGTACCCCTCATTAAATGGGACTTTTAAAAACCAAGGATATTAACTTGACCTCAATTGAGAATCCCGTTCACTTCAAAGTGCTCCACGGCTCGTGGGGTGTCTTGGAGTGTGAGGCAGTAACTCCCTTAAAAATGCCACAAGGATAGGTTTTAAGCATTTCAAGAGATGTCTCCCCCCTCTTCCGTGACCATGCATCACGGCCCGTCAAGTGGCTACGCTGGTGCTGGGAATAGCTCCCTCCCCCCACACACGCCCTTTCAGACCCAAAGCGTCAACGCAGACACGGGCAAAAGACACTCCTTACGACAAGGTGCACCACGGAGTCGTGAAGTGGATTCGTGGTGCCTTGGACAGTAGCTGTCCAGATGTCCTCCCTAATTCATGGACAAGGCATCTTCACGAGCTCCCTGCTTGCCTTGGTCATGAACACGAGACGTGGTCTATGCTAGTGAAGGTTGAGGCAGTAGACCTCTCTTTTGGACAATCTGGTTTTGCTGCCCTCAAGGGTGGGCACTACCTCCTTGGCCTTGAGCTTGACCCTCTTTATACACGTATCCGTTCTCCATCATCTCCACATAGTTAAAACCTTAATAAAAAAACTTTTGAACCATCCTACCAACCACCACTAGCACCAACTAGTTTAGGTTATAGTTACCAGCATCATGGTCATTTTTAGCGTTTAATTTTAAGCTTCTCAATTAGGTTGAAAACATTTAATTTAGACTTAGAAACACCTATTTTAAGGCTTAGTACATCAATTGAAGCTCTAGACTAAGTAATGGAAACTTTCGGAGTGTGAACTAGAATCAGAATGTCATCCGAAAATTCGTTTCTTTTATTTTTAAATCTTCGGGTTTCATTATTCGACCAAATTTCAATCATATTACCAACCAGACTCAATTAATGACCCGACCAAAATTAAATGCAGAAAACGGAAATAGAATTTAAATCAACTTAATACAAGCCAAATTACATGTGGATCGAACATCCGAACAAAACACCCTTTCACGTCATCTGAAATTCACTCGCCTGAAAATGTTCCATGGCGATATTCAAAGAAGATAAAGAAACATTAAATTCAATCAAAGAAGAAATTAAAAAGGTTTTGGAAATAAAATAGAAATCCACCTTAGGGACATTTCAATCTCTCAAAAATGCCATCAATCTGTTAAACTGATCAACCAAAACAAACACCCAACCTTTGGGGATAAGATTATGGAGAGTGAAGAATCAGGATATGCAAGATATGGACAGGAAAACTTGATATGCTCGAATCGGATTGATCTCGGATTTGCAACATGGAGGATCTGTGTATTAACCTAAGGAGTCACCTTACTCAATCCAGAGCATTTTTTCCTTAACGATCGTCATAGTCTAGATCTCCATGACGCGATCATTGGACCATAGGAGAATCAGTCTTGGACGGAAGAATGAAAGACACCGACAAGCACAGAGCAGCCGGCAAAAGGGGGTTTCGTCCTAAGGAAAGAGAACAATTTCAGTTCAAAACTAGTTTGTTGGTAAGTTTCTTTTAGATCTAAGTATATACCTAATCAAAATTCGAAGAAACTAAACTTATGTCAATTTTCTCTGTCAATAATAAATCGTTATTCCAATATTCACTTTATAGATTGAGTTTCGCTGATTTACCACTATACAGAGTAGATATCAAGGGCGGTCAATCACGAAAAAAAAGAACCCTATATTGAGGGCCAAAGGTGTTCTGTAAAGCGTTGATTACTAGCCAGATAAATAAATTTGTGCATAAAAAATTTCATTATTTTTAAAAAATCTTCTATGCGTAGATTAGGGTTTTGGGCTATTTATTTAGGAATATAGCTTTAGCTAACATCGGTAAAATCTTGTTGGAACGTCGATAGAGGTGATTCACGACCTACAAAACAGAAAGCGGGAGCAGGTGGGAAAAACTCGGCAAGGCAAAACCGGCGAGCGCGCAGCGCGCGCGCGACGGCGCGCGCGCGCGGCGCGCGCGCGAGAGAGGAGAGAGAGAGAGAGAGAGATATATATATATAGATATTTATATATAATATATATATATAGATCGGCTAATTATTATGACATTATATTTCTATTCTTTGTACTTCCAACGTTAGCACCCAACCCAATGGTACCTTCCAAAGTGGCCATTAAGAACCTTGTTAGCTCAAAGAATCATTTTCCTACTCCAATTGTCTTAATTGACAAGCATTTTATGCCCAAGTGATTTTCACGGGAAATAGGTATAACCCCAATGTATGCATAGAGCCCAATTGGTCATGTAGGACACTAGAATAAACCACACCTAATCTCTAAACATATCGTCTTCATCAATATAATTGTTAGCCTCTAGCATTATTACGCTGACTATCCATATACATAGGATAAATCCGTGCATATTAATCTTATACAAAGATATAAAATCATTTCGAAACACAAATACAAGAAAGAAGTTGAGGAATGAGAGAGGCCAAACGAGAGAAAGGAAAGAGGGATATACATTGTTACTTATAGTGTATCTAAGAGGCAATACATGGTATTCTAGAAACAAATATTATAGTGTATCTAAAGGCACCTCAATGAAAGGGACACATAATTATTAAAATTGGAATAACTATCATACTAGCAGACTGTGTTATTGGCTCATAATTTTAACTACAGAAAAACGAGAGGATACAGTTAAACTTTTTTCTATCAAAGTATTGTACATGTACCAATTTACTCATCCACACTAAAATAACAATATTTCCAAGCAATTCCAAAGTAGAATCGAGAAAAAATAGAACACTGTCACCTATCTACATATGAGATAGAGATACACTATTATTAATAGGTTCTTGACTCAAAATTAAAAAAGAAAAAAATATATAATAAATTTTATAAAGGACGACAAAGCAAATAGAGTAATGAACAATAAATGCAAAATATTTGTAAAGAAAAAATAGTAAATTTTAAACCTCTCCTCAAACCCAAATTGAGCCAAACGTTGGAAACAGTCCACAAAACATCAAACTCTAAAAAAGGGAAGGAAAAGGTTATTTAAAAGTGATCTAAAGCATTTTCTACTCATTTTTTTTTTTGTAAAATCCAACGTCCTTTAATAAAACTAAACATTTATTGTTGCATTATTTATAACTCGATGCACATCCTTACTGATTTCACTTTATTCAATGTCCCAAAAAATTTCTATTTTTTATAACTTCAAGAGGGGGATAAAAAAAGGCAAAAGAGGAAGAAACCCCCCCCCCCCGAAAAACTCTCTTCTAATACACAAATAAAATTAAAAAATAAAAAAAGGTCTATTCTCCTAAAAGATTCGAACCGTTTCACTCTTTTGTCATATATGGGTTTGTTTTTACATATAACTTTTTACGTTACAATATGTTTTTCTTCAACAAAAAAAAAAAAAAAAGATATTGGAAGATACTATTCATCTCAGATATTGATAGTCTTAAAAAGATTATTACAGACACTTGATCTTTTAAGTCATTGAATTGTGTCAAATTTTATTAAGAGCTTTATAATCAGGAGCGAATATTAAGTCAATTAGTAAAGTGGAGGATATGTATAAAACCTGTGAGTAATAGTTTTTGAGAATACAAATTATACAATATACTTCAAGTTCATTGAGTGTTTTGAATACTCGATGGTGGTACAATAGTTATGCACTATTGTACAAACATGCCGAACATGAAGAGAGTGAACATGAGAGTCACGGGTAGTTGGTGAATGCATATGGGACCCAGAAAGAAACCATGACAAAATCAATTACTATATGTTAGTAGGACCCACAATCAAGTTCAGCACTATCCCATGTGATGGCTGTCTGTATGTTGACCCCCCTACCCCGCTCAACACCCACCATAAATAAATAAATAAAAGAAGGAGAAAGAAGAAGAAAAGGACAACTGCCAATAATAACAGACAATCCTAAAAAGAGAGATAATAAAAGCAAATCACATAAGAAAAAAGACACCAATTAACCGCTACTAATATGAAACTTATCCATTTTCCTCTTTTTTTTTCTGTCTGTTTACATCTTTGATTCATAACTATCTAATATTCTTATATAAATTACAACCAGAGTGAAACTTAAAGAGAAAAAGGAAAATACACAGATAGAGCAAGGCTAATATATTGGTCTATATGCTAAAGCCATATTATAAAAAAAAAAAAAAAGTACAAACAAAAGAGCTTTCCCTTGCTTTGCCTGTGACTTGCCTTGTACTAAATTTGAGTCTATGATATTTCAACTTGGAGTCTGATTCTTATGCCTGTGCTTCCTCATCATCTTCATCTTCATATACCAAAGTGATTACAAACAACTTTAAAGAAAATTACAAAACTGTTAATCTTTTGGATGTAATTAAGTACACAAAGTGGACACCCAATATGCTTACTTAGGTAAAGGAGAAAGGAGATTACAAGTGATGCTTTGGATTTTTACTTTTGTACTATGGCTAATTATCCTTTTTTCTTTAAAATGTGATCCAGCCTCAACTAAAGGAGAGATATGAGGAAAAAAAGACATGAAAAAATACATTCAACATGGCTGTCACACACATCCTTTCTTTTTTTTTTTTTTATGTATTTAGGAATATTTTTCTATTAGCAGTAAAGTAGTAGTAGTATGTATTTTCCTGGCTGATGCTGAGGCCTTGCTTATTGAGAGTAGTATTTTTTTTGGTTGGGGTTTTAGTTACGGTTTAGTCATCGTTCTTTCTTCCTTCTGTGGAAACAAAAAAAAAAAAGGCAAAGAAAACATGTAAACAACATCATCAATAAAGAACAAGTTACCTAAGATGTTTGTGTATAAGGGAAAGAAGATTTATTAAATGAGCAAGAAATGTGACAACGTACCTAAAATAAGGGAAGCTAAACTACGTAACATAACAGGCGTCCAGGCCTACATTCCACTGGTGCCATGTCCGGAAGGAACCTGCATTAATCACCATTATGGAATATGATTAAATAAATCATTCATATAAACGAACTAGAAAACGATCACAAAATACCCTAAACGACAATAAATGTCGTTATTATCGTTAGATTTGGCCCGTACCGTTACCGTTGAAATATTTTTGAGATCTACGTTGGGAGTTCCATATAATAATGTAGAGGGGAAATTTGAACATTTTCTGTAAAATAACTAAGACGAGGAAGTAGGAAAGTCGAGTGGTGAAAAGCACCTAGGCACGGGAAGAAACATGATTTGAAAGGAGTCATGTTTTTTTCTAGAGTACTAGTTGACAAGGAGAAGCAAGGGATCATATATTGTTAGCAGAGGATGATGCATTAATCAGCACCTTTTCAACATCTCCAGCAGCTTCATTTGAGAAAGTTGATGAGAAAGTCCCCAACTGCTTTAGTGATGCAAACGGACTATCTGGGAAGATTAGGCTCCCCAAGCTGACAGCATTTGAAGTCATATATTATCTAATTTTACTTGAATCAAAGAAGAACAGAAAAGTAAGTAATGCAGTAGTTACTCAAATTGAGTTATTTACCAAAGGCATCACATTGACTTTGGTTTAACAGAGGACATGTATCAAAGGGGTAAAACAACTACCTTTGGCAAATAAACAATTAGTTCCTTTCTGAAATCACTTGCTTCCTTCTTGGAACTTTCTTTGCCATGCTATTTTCACTTACCTGTGAAGGCATTCTCTCTCATTGGCAGTATAAGATTTGCATTCTTTTGCTCAGCAGTAACAGCAGCAAAAGCCCATTTGTTGCCAAAAACCATTCTCTGCAACAACACAAACACCAATTCCACATCTTCATTCTAACTTTTAGCCTAAAACATCATTTCTATTAAACGATATGCCACCTTTATTTCCAATTGAGTGCAAAATTCTATCTGAATATACCTGCTCGGATGCCAACAGTCTGGTGGGAGCGAACCATATTTGATGAGAAGCCGGAGAATGCGTGGGGATGGGATAACAGCAATCATGGAAAGGGCACGATGATTGGTTGCTCCTTTGACATCAAGAAGCTGTAAATTCGCAATCTCCTGCCTTTGGAGCTCATTGCCGGTTGCAGATCAGCTTGTTCTTACAATTTTTCCTCCACAGCGCATCTGGAGGTTGATAAAACTCTTGCACCTAGTAAATCACAATAAGTAAGAGTAGCATTAAAAAGTTGAAATGTTGAGGAGCCATCCACCATTTCTAGAAATATATATACAAAAAATAAAAAATCAGTCCGAAATGTTGTTACTTACCAAGTGAAGATCATAAGGATCACTGGAGTCCAGACCAGTGACTACCGCCATCCAGTGAATTTCCCCCTCTCCATCTGCTGTTGGTGTTGCTTCCCTGCCAGATTTCAATCCCAATCATCAATTAATCATTATAAAAAAAGATAAACTTACAATAAGTAAGTATTGTGAATAAAAAAGGAATTAATACCTAACTTCTCTGGGACCTTGCCCTTCTCTTGTAAGGCTTGACACGGCACCCCTAGCATTCCCATACAAATGCAGGATTCCTTTGGCAAAGAATGGTCTTCACAGTCTCTGATCAAACAAATGTAACAAAACCAAACATTCCGCTTTTTGCTGATAGGGAATCCTCAATCTTGAACAGGCCCATAAGTGCTAGAAAATCAAAGAATAACAAGATTAAAGAAACCAAACCTTCAAAATGATGGGCAACAACTTAATACATTGAAATTTCAAACCAATAATGACCTGAAAATAATTGGAAACATACTCTTCTGTGAAAGTACTATCAGCTGGAAAGTCAAGTAAATTTGCCTTGAACCTGGATTTGTTATTCCAACATCACCATTCAGTCCAAAATCCCCTCTTTCAAAAAACGAATTCTGCTTCAATTTAGCATGTAATCACCCATATCAATGCAGCAAGCGCCCTGAGAAAATTTCACATCAAGATCAGTCCAAAGTCCAAAAAAAAAAATTTAATACCATAAAACAGTTAAGAAGGAAAGAGGGGGTTGGGTTCAAACCTTGGGCTTTCAGCAGACTGCAAAACTGTTGCTGCTGAAGCAAGTTCAGCATTTGTAAGCAGCATGGAGAGAGAGGAAAGTTGGAAGAAGAAAGCCGTGTTGAGCTGAGAAGCTGGTGTAGTCTTTGCTGGTGAGCAGATTAGATCTGAGAAGTTCTGGCAATGTTAAATCATCTCAAAACTGGTTTTGGTGACCCAACTTCACCTTCACAGGGCCCAGCACCTGAGAACCTACAGCTACTTCCATTCTGCAATACCCTTAGCAAAATGAGACAAGGTTTCCAGCAAGTCCTCCAATTGGGTCATAAGCCCCAAGCCATATATCACTCACAGAGAAGGCTCCTCCTATGAGAGAGGGCCGTGGACTGAGTGCATCACACCCCCAGGTATATGAAGAGAAAAGCATGGAATCCCACTTGGACTTGAGGCTAAATCGTGTTGTTGGGTGTTGCTGGTAATAAACATCAGGATTCTTAGACCCAAAGGTGGGTGACCCATCATTCAAAAAGAAAGATGGGTCCTGTTAGCTTGAAACGCATCTATCAAGTCTACTTCACCATTGCCAATAAACGGGCGGAGATGAGGAATTCCTGGTGGAATTGGTCATTCCAATTAGTAGTAGTAGCCAGCAGTATATGAGGATGTTGGAAGCACTAGGACTAAAAAGATAAGCTTCTTGAAAAACTCAGAGAAAACTAGGACTAGTAACTCCAAGAAGCAGAACATTTATGAAGGTGGTTGTTGTTACTAGTATGCAAGAGGTGAAGGAAGGCTGAGACCCCCAAGAATCTACCAGAAGTGAGCTGAAGAAGAAGAAAGAATCGCCTGAAAAAACCACATTGAACCACCAAAAGGTGCAAGGTGAAGAAGGAGTTGAAGTTGTAGAAGGTTGAGTGAAGAAACACCAAGCTCCTTTCTTGCTTAAGAATACTGAGTGAACTAAGCTTCTGGACCAAAAGCTAATCTAATCATTCTTTATCACATGGTCTTGATCAGAAGAAGAATCCCCATTAATTTTTGATGCAATTTCAGGATCCAAACTTGAATCCTTTGACAACAATTTTTGTAGCTTCATAAGCATTCCATCACTTCTTCCTCTCTAGTAGATTCAAACTCCACCTTTTTTCCTTTTGTCTTCCTAAGGACAGACTGCAAGAAGAAAGCAAAAATTCCCTTTTTTCCCACACACCAATAGCAAGATTCAAGTAAACTCATTTATCTTACTCTTCCGCCAAAAAAACCATGAAAAAAATTGTGTAAGTGTAAACCTCTTAAAAGTAGAAAGAAATCTCCCGTGGGGGCTGGAGACAAAGATTGTTAATTGAAAGAAAATAACTAGTTGTTTAGTAAGAACAAGAAACCACAGACGACATGAAAAAACAAGAGAACTAAGTTTCGCTTCTTTATTGCTTATTTTACCCATTTAAACAACACAAAAAAATTAGAAGCTTTCCCATAAAAGATGTCTCTTTTTACTTCCTCTTTTTTTCACTTGATCAAATTTTCCCCTTTGTTAACAAACTGCCAAAAGAAAAGAACTAAACACCGCCCTCTCTATTTCTATGCAGCCTTGCAAGAAGCAGCAGTAAGTAGCAGCACCAGCTTGACAGCAACAGAAAACAGCAAACCCATTAATATTTCATTACTAGTAACACCACTAAATTTCAAAACCACCCACCCACCCTCCCTCACCTCACCCCCCCACCTACCCAACCTCACCCCCACTTCCAAAACACGTTTGTTTTTTGGTGGGGTTAGTGTGAGTAACAGCTCTAAATCTTTTTCTCTTCCATTCAAGAAAAAGATTAAATTAAATTTAACAAAAAAAAAAAAAATGAGGAGTGAGTTTGAAGGGATCCAGTCTATGTTGAATTGGTGCACGTCCTCACTGTAAATTTTTTTTTAGTTTAGCCTTAGTTTCATGACACAGTGAGCTGAGTGGAGCTAGCCCCCATTTTTCCTCTACAATACTACTACTTTTTTTTTTAATCAATAATCATTAATTGCCGCCAACGAGGGTAGTGAAATATACCCAGCCGCGGGTTTCGAAGGAGTGGGTACACGCTCCCCACCAGTTGAGGGACCCACTGGATTTTTCATTAATTATGGAGTAGTCTTCCATGAGCATTATTTCCTTCGTACATATTTCTTATTATTAATTATTCAATTAATCACCCTCCCACCAACTGTAAGTTTATTTGTTTATATTTAATTTTTAAAAAAAATTAATCTAAATTATATTAATAAAAGAAAATTTATATATTTTAAAAATTATACAAAAATATTAATTTAGTTTTATATTAATATGAGAGAAAAATGCAGAAATAATAGTTAAAATTGTTATAATTTAACTTAAAAGAGAATATACAATTAAAATGTGACGAATGATAAATTTTTACGCTGCATTAGGAGTACAGAAAAATGGGGATCTGCCCTATAAATTAAATTAAAAAGAATATCTTATCTATTATTATTGGGCTATGAGATTAATGAATTTTTATTTAATTTTATTTTGTTCAAATATATAGATATTGATTCCATTTTAATATTGAATTTTTGGATTATTAATAACTTATTTAAAGTTGAAGTACTTTACTATTTAAAACCTATAAAAATATTAAATGTTATTTTATTGTTATTGACTTTCTTCATTAGCCTTCAATTTCTACTTCATATTGATTTTAAGTTAATATTTTTTGTGGTCAAATTTGTCAAAATCTAAAGTATGAATCTTATTTTTAAAACTTTTCATTTGTTGTTTTGTATAGTATTTTCATGTTTAGTTATTATTTTTTTTTATTTATGAGGTTTTGTATCGTTATATTATTCTTCTGGTGTGTTAATTAATTAATTCTTTTATTGATTAGCATATTTAAAAGTTAAAAAATTAATAAAACAAATTATAATATATAAAATCAAATTTAACAAACCATGCTTTTTAAATTTTACTTTTCTAGCAAACTATTGTAAAGGTGTGTTAATTTTTAATCTTGAAAAGTAATATTTGACATATAATATTAAAAAAACTTTCATATTTTTAAATTTATGGTTAATTATATTACAGGCAAATTTTTTTAAAAAAAAAATAGGCAGTGAGCATAGTTTTGTTTGGTTTTTTTTTTTTTTTTGTGTATTTGAAAAAATTATATATTTCTTTCATATTTAATATATCTCCCAATTCAAGTATTTTACATGAAAATAATTATTGTATTAATAAGAGAGTATATAAAAAAACAGAAAGAAGAAATAATTGATTTGATAGATAACAAAAAAAAAAAAATGTCAAAAGCAAAAAAGAATCCATATATTACTTATTCATTATATATTCTTGCATATGATATTTCATTTACGTAACACTTCTTAATCATTAATTCTTGTACAGAAATTTATCCATAACTAATATATCAACAAACAAACATGATTGTTGAATGTAAAGGTTGTCATATACTTCTATCACTTAAATAATAGTTAATGAATGCAGAATATTATTTATAAGTAGTAATCATAAATAAGCCGAATGATTTAAAATAATAGTTGAATATTCACATTTAGAAAAAGAAAAACATTAATTTGTATTTTTGATAGGCTTTCTTCTCTCATTATTATCCATATTATTTTGGCATACGAACTCTGTCTAAAGTATACCTTAGATGTATGTTCAATAGTGCCTTATTAGTTAGCCAGCAAATAAGAATCAAAATTTCAGTAGTTTAATATTAAAAATTAAATAAAGGGTGGATCAACGCTATGATCATAAATGATTTGGTAAATGATTAAACTTAAAATGAACTTAAATAATTATGCGGCCTAAAAGCAACCCCAACACACACTCCTTTTTCAAATTTAATGAAATTTTATTGTTATTTGGTTTTTATTATTACTATAATACAATCAAATCAAAAAAAAACATTTTAAAATGATTGATAAAGTTTTTATATATTAATTTAATTTTTAGATTAAGCTAGAAGTGCACAAATAAAATAGCTTACCAAAATGCATCCCCTGTAAAATGATGGGGTGTTAAAATTCAGAGGTGTAATTTTTTTAATTTTTTCTAAAATTCAAAGATTTCATCTGATCTAAATAACGATAAAAAATGATCGCATTTTATACTTAACCATCAGCACCATGCACATAGAGATTGACTTAAAATTGAGAACAAATAAAATTTAATACTAGTGTCATGTTCGAAATATAAAAGTATCATGATAAAGAAATGAAGATTTGGAGTGGTAAAAGTTATTACTATTAGGAGTTGATTGTTCTATATATTTTTTAGGTTCACGAATATATCTTTATAAGGTTCATAAAATCAACTAAAACATAGGCAAATAGAATATAGTAATTGATCTGATATATTTTTATTTATAGACGTTGAAAAGATCCAAAATTCCTTTAATTTTTAAACAGATGCCCACATGAATTGGAAAACTATATTAATAATCTCCATAATTTGAAATGTCTCATATATTATATAGTGGCAAGTATTTTACGTAGATAAAGTGCTGATTTGAAGTGTATTTAAATTTCTCATTTATAGCCTCCGGATTTAAAACTAAAATAACACGAGTTTTATGAAGTGATTCATAATAAGCAAACAATATTAAATTAAAATATTGAGACGACAAGAAACTATTCTTCCTTATTTCTCTATTCATTATGCGATCGATTAATATCAATCAACAAACAATTCTTTGAGATTTCAAATAGAAATATAAATCATAAGGATCAATCATCTAAGTCTAAACCCAAACATCAGTAGGGTAATTCATCTTCTCATGTTTTTTCCTCTCCGCTTTTAGTAAAAACAAAAAAAACCCCCCTCATCATCACAATGATTTTGGCAAGTGCAAACAAGTAATGGGATCACGGACCTGAAATATTTAGTGCAATAAGAAATCTCTCCAACAAATTGATTTTGATCTATTAAAAAAAAAAGTTTGTCTATAAATCTTTAGAAAATTACTAATATACTAGGACAAAAGCTTTAAAGACACTGTAAACTTGAATTGCGCTTATTTTAGAATGTATTAGTGTTTCTAGATATTTACAAATCGTCACAAGGTCTGTTAAAATTTAAAATTATGTATATTATATATAAGATTAAATTAAATACGCCAATAAAACTCCACGTTTATAGATAAACTGTCGTAACAATTGGACACTTTACCTTAAAATATCACTAATCTAAAAAATGTCATCTTTAACTTAAACAAGAGAATGTATAAAAGGAAAATGCTTTTTAACAGAGTAATTATTCTCAGGTTTGACACAAAAGAGTGACAGGCAAAAAAAAGTTTGAATTGAAAGAACATTTTAAAAGTTATATTCTTCTATTTAAAAGTTTTGAAAGAAAATGATCTTTTTATTTTATCTTATTACACCCACTTTATTACAACACACAAATATTAACAAAATTTATAAACAAGATATATTTTTAAAAAAAATTAAATACACATAAAGATTTTGCAACAGAGAAGGAAACATCAATATCATGGCTTATGAAAATTGCCCAAAATAGACATAATAAAAGCAGGTGTGGTTGATATTCTTAATTCTCTTTGCTTTTTCTAAATTAAAACTATTTAAGTTGATTGATTGGGATCACTAATAAAATCTTGTCAATATGGGGTCCACCATTTCACTTTCATACTTTTACATATTATTTTATTATTATTATTATTATTTAAAATACCACCAAGTGAGTTAAAAATATATTTCTACTATGATTAAAGGAGTGGTGTTAGGTTGGGGGTGGGGTTGAATTATTGATTTCTAACTTATGTATTAGATTAGTATTAATGTCAATCAATAATGGAGAAAGGAGAAATAGTTGTCATGATAGCTAGAACATAATATAATGTAGATATTAAAACTAAAGTACAATAAAAAGGTATTGAGAGGGTTGGTTATGGAACATGGATAGATCGCTTATCTTTAATTTGTTTAATTTAAAGTATTTAATTTAATTAAAAAACTATAATCAATAAATTTTTAAATTTTAACAACATATATCTAAATTCAATGCAGAAATTTTTAAAGAATAATATATTTAAATTTTAATTTCTTAAATATATATTCAATCAAAATTAAATAAAATAAAAAAAGTAAATCGTCGCAATCATTTTTGAAAATGAAGAAATAATTATAGTAAAATATCTTCCTCTACAATTCAATTATTAATTAAATTAGTGAACAAGTAAATTTGAAAAAGAGACGATTTAATTTACGTGTGAATATAAAAATTTAATTTGGGATATAGGTATAAGTAAATTTTATTTTATAAGATGGCCTCACACCAAATGACATAAGATTTGTTGGGTTGAACATGATAATCTCATTATTATTTTATTTTTTACCTTAAATTTGTAACAGACTATCCAGCATACACTGTGAGTAGTCTATTTATATTTGACAAAAACTAAAGAAATTAAACTTTACTAATGTATAATAGTTTCCAAATAGGTCTAGTGGTTAGATACTAAAATGAAAAATTTTAATAGGTTTTCATTTTGATTTAGTTTATTGGATATATTGCTTATTTAAGTTCTTATAATAGTTGAGAAAACAATAAGTACGAGGAATGGTATTATTCAAATATTGAAGATATAGGTTTATATTACAAAGTCATTTTTCATTATTTAGAATCACTAATAACATTTATATCAATTTAATTTTATTAGGTTATTCCAAATATAAAAATCACTTAATGACCAAATGCACAAATTCTACAAAACTCATTATTTTTTTTATTTGCCTCCAAGGTTTTGGGTTACAAGGACCACTAGGCTCTTGGCTACCTAAAAAAATAACATTTGGTCGACACTTCCCGGGAGACAAAACTCACCATGAATTTCCTTAATTTACTGTATGTAGTAATTAATAGATTGTCAAGCAAGTTAATCACATTATCCTTTCTAGGGTCTGTACAATAGGACCAAAATATTTGATCACTTGGTGGTGTGAAGGTCACCACCCACTTATATTTCCTAATAGGGATTTTTCTTCCGTTCAATAATTTATTTGCATCTTATGAAACCTTGGGCAATAAGAGATTGACATTTTAAGCATTGATGTCAATTAGGGTGTCACTTCTCCTCATTGTTGAGTCTTTATCTTGCAAGTGATATATAAGTCTAAGATTTTCTTCTCTTGGTGAAGAACTATGCATGTCTGATGAGATCTTTCATTGATTACGCCCTGTGGAATATCGATTCTTTCATATTTAGTATGAAGCTAGTTAAAAATGGACATAAGGTCTAAAATACCCTTGACAAGTACATTGAAAATAGTACAAAATCAACCCTTTGAGTATCGATTCTTTATATTTTTATTAGAAGTGGGTGTACATAAAAATATGAACAAATAATAAAAACTTAAAACGGAATAGTTATTGATAATTGTGCAGATATATATAGTCGTATTGATCACCAAATATATTGATGAGGTTCAGGACACTTAAAATCCTAATAAATCATGTATGTCCACATGGATTAAAAGATCATAATTTTTGATGAATCCTGATTGCTTAGTTTGATCCACTTAGTGAAGAGGTTTTATATCCCGCATGGTAAAGTCAGTTTTGGCATAAATGGAAGAAGTGATCATCATATCTCATAGTGATGGTCGTCAGTTAGAGAAAATCTCCCAAATAGATTTAAAAGGTTTATTTTTATATCTAACTTATATGTTGAGTTCAAAGATAATTAAGTATTTCTTAAAGTTTAAAAGATTTCGACCTTCTTTATTTTTTATAATTAGTGAGTATTAGATCATATCTATGTAGTCATTATGAAGTATTTGTTGTATTATCTATATTACATACTCGTACATTCAATGTACTGATGTTCATTCGATATGAATTCTTTTGAGATGCAGATTCAAGTTCTTAAGGATTATAAAC
The DNA here is from genome assembly GCA_027704765.1 of Solanum habrochaites. NCBI lineage: Eukaryota > Viridiplantae > Streptophyta > Magnoliopsida > Solanales > Solanaceae > Solanum > Solanum habrochaites. The sequence goes on along the minus strand of JAKWJA010001677.1, from coordinate 152,625 downwards.
AATAGCCATTGAGATCACTTCATCTGATCGTCAACTTTGAGTAAGACCCTTTGCTTCTAGAGGATTCCAGGTTTTTGAGTTGTTAGTAGTAGTGTCCTTGAGAATAGTGGTCTTGTCACGACACTTATTCTTTGTATAGTCAAAGGCTTCATTAGATAAATATTGTGGGAGAGTTTCAGTGTTTTACTTAAAACGATGTTTCATACTCAATTATTAAGCCAAGTTTGAGATTCAGTAAACTGTTTCAAACGCTTCTTTTAGTATGATGCTTATATGTTTGAGTTAGTCTTCACTGTAACTGGTCAGGATGAGGATTCCACTTGAGGACCAAACACTGGACTTTTGAATGTCGACCACATTTAGGATATAGGCTCGAGTCGTGACAGATTGATCTTATAGACTCTATTTGGAAATGAACCTGCTACTTGCTAAGAGCACCCTGAGTAGATCTAAAAGCATGTGACCACTAATTCAAGGAAACCTAATATTAAGATAATATTTGACCCTAAATTAGTGTTATTTTTTTTTTCAATTAGGGTAATAGCGATATGCTAGCATTTGACTGAATTTGTATCATGACTTACTAGAAAATTTGAACTTTTTTCTAGGTTAGAACTTCTCAGGAGCCAATTATTTTTCAGAGATTTCTAATGAATTTGACCATAGGATTAATTAATTTCAACATGTTTAGATTTTTTATCGCGTATGTATTTATTTTTCTCTTTTCCGCTTTAATACAAAAAAATAACAAAGAACAGAATATTATTCTATATTATATACAATTACAGTAAGCACCTTTTTTTGTCCATATATTAAGTAATTATTATAAATATATACGTGGTATTTATTCTGGCGTTTAAGAAAGAAAAAAAAAAAGAGTATTGAATATTGAACATTTGTTCAATTGGTTTGTTGTAAAGTTTCAATTTGGTTGTAGAGGCCGTGGTTTTTGCTCCTGAACTTTTTGTAATTTCAAAAAAGGTTCCCCCTAAATATGACTGTCACACTTCCCAAATGATTTGTGAAAAAAATAAAAAAATCCGTTTATTCTTTGTCCTTAGTATAAGAACTAAGATCCATACTATGAGGGTGTTTCTGTGAAAAAAAATTGTTTTTTAGTAAGGAAATATTATTTAAAAATAATATTAGGATGTATTCTAAAAAACATTACGTATGAGATAGAGTGAGTGAGGAGGGAGAGGGGGTTAGCGGGTAGAATAGTCCAGGGATGGTAGTTGAGAGGGGTGGGGGGGGGTATTGATAGATAAAAAAAAAAAAAAAAAGGAAAAAAAGATAATCAATCTGAAATGTCATTTATTAATTTGATTAAACGAATACATTTTTTAAAGAAATTTATTTTACTAAAGCATTATTTAAAAAAAAAATGTATTTTAACTCCTTACTTACTTTGTTAGATGTTTCCATCTTCCATCTCCATTTATCTTACTACCACATCATCCAGCCCTCTTAATCCACACCTTCTCCCCCCCCCCTGTAACTATATAGAAGCTCTTAAAATTGAACCATATATGTGTTTGTAAAAAAAAAAATTATATTTGAAAATTATTTTTTCACGAGTATATATTTATGAAAGATCTCAACTTTCTACGAAGAATCATTTTAAGTACTATACAATATAAATAAAAAGAATCTCATACAGTAGTATAAAAGAATCTGTATGATTTCGTTGTATCTTTAAGGGATTATTTGTATTTTCTAATATATAAATTGCTAAATATCTCTAAAAAAAAAGTGAACTGCACACCTCAAAAATCATCTTCTTTTTTCAAATTCTATTCATATTTCTTTTTTTACCAATTTAACTAGATAAACCGTGATAAATGGGAAAAAATGAAAACGGTTGTGCGTGCTTGTCTAAAAGTTTAGGTTTGATTGATTTTGTTAGATATAGGATTAATGTAAATTCATGTGTGAGCTATGATAAAGATGTTAGTGTTTTTAGCTAAAAAACACTGCGATCAAAGAAGCTCAGGATGGATTAATTAATTTTTTATGGATTTGTTTAGTTAGTAGGTTGGATTTCGAATGCGGATTGAAAAAGAAGTAGTTGGATATTTAATTAAAATTGGGATTTCATTGATTTTTGGGGGTTTTCCGTTCAAAAGGGGTTATATTTTTTAAGGTATTGACGGCAGAAATAAAAATAACTTGTTTTTAAGGATTAACAATACAGTTAACCAAAAAGAATAAAGATGGAGTGATAATTTGACTTTTTTACCCCTTATTATAATAAAGGACATAGAAAGGATTTTGCTTCTCTATATTAAGGACAGAAATATCTTACTGAATTTAAATGGCGCGTCATCAAATGAAAAATGGTAAAGGCAATAATTTTGATAACGTTGAGACGATAAATTAGAAACAATACGGGCAAAGGATCACGAAGGAAATGAGTGTTCGATTTTCTTAACTCTTTATGTTTATTTATGAAAATTTATTCTTCGAATTTTTTGAGAAATGATTTTTCATAAATGTTATGATAAATAATACTATTTGCATATGATTTTGGAATGCAATTTTAAATAAGTTCGGAAATAACATATTTGATATGATATATAAACTGGTATTGGGAAAAAAAAAGAAATTATTATGGTATTACTGTGTTGCATAAAGACCATATGGATTTATTTTTAAGTTATGAGATAGATAGATTAAATTCGTTTAATTGATTTTGATAGATAATTATACTTGACAGTTACAAGACTTGTTTTTCATTAAAGGCTAATTAATATAGTAGTGAAAACGATAAAATTGACAACAAAATAATCGTGATGTTAGATAAAGTTATGCTCTTATAGTAGTGGGGGACAACTATAAATTTGGACAATATGAGATTTACTAATGTTAACTTAGAGTCCACACAAAATCCACAATTTATGAAAAAGGACATTTGAAACCCCACCCATTTTAAGTGTGGGGTTGAGACTTATGATAATAGTTGAAGAAGTTTAAGATATAAATTATTTTTTTTAACACTACAAAATATTCTTTGTGTACTAACATGTAGTTTTGTTTATAAATTGACAAATTTTAGATGATTAGTTGGTTAAATGTAATGTGATGATTATGCTATAACCATCTTAAAAGAAAATACTATTAATCTTGTGAAATAAGACGCTTGACATGTTGTATGTAGCTTTAAGACAAAAATTATTTGCTGTAGGTAACATGATTTTAGTATAGACGTGACCCATTCATAACATAGATGAATTGGTGATTATAAAAGAGTGAACTTGTAATGATAATGTTAAAATTCATAAAGTGGATTTCCCTATATGCAACATATGATATATGAAAGTGGGGGGGAGGATTGTTGGATAGTTGGTAATATTACAGGTTCTTAAATGGGGTAAACACATTTGTTCGTTGAAAGAACAGTGTCTATTATGAAAAATTATTTGTTTATGAAGCGGAGACTTTATGAAAAGTCATATGTTCATGAAAGAATACACTTTTATGAAAAGGCATATGTCCATTAAAGAATACACTCTTATGAACAATAATGTCTTATAAATGAACATGATTCTTTATGGAAGAGTCATATCTTAAGGTAAATAAATATCAAAACTCTTAGAATAGCCAAGAAAAAACCTGCATGTACTAAACAAAGAATTTGTGTATCCATTGAAAGAGAATTGTTGGTATATACCACCAATATGTGTAAATGGAGGAATATACTCTTTAAATAAACGATACATGAGTTGGGCATATTTGTTGTACCTATATTGTAATTTTCCATTAATATACTTGTTTGGAGTAGTTAAGTTTAGGTTTTTTAAGAGTCGTATTGATAATTTGTGTTTCTAAACAACACATGATGGTTGTGTAGGTAGGCATTGTGAAAGAAATTAAAAGGAGAAGAAAAGGGAAGCACATAGAAACCTAAGGATGGAAGGGAGCAAAATGAAGTTGAAGAAATGCATCAAAGGTATTTACGTGATTACCTCCGCGTTTCGCGAGGCAAGAAGAGCAATTGTTAATCCTCGAATTAATTTAGAAGCAAAGACCTCGCTTTACCTCCGCGTCGCAAAGAAGCTTCCTCTTTGGATCTAAAGAATTAAATGCTTCTGCGGGGGTGGGGTCGCGTGCCTGAAGCTTATAATTGATCGAAATCGTCGACTTTAGTATAAATAGGGTTTATTTTAGTTTTATAATTATTCTTTTTATTTTCGAATGGGGAGAGAAACAGGAGCACGACTTTGATAAGTTTTAGGGTTATATACTGTCCTTTCATACTTCATCTAAATTTTTTTGAATGATTTACATTTTCATTGGAAGATTGATTTATGATTATGAGTAGCTAAAACTACCCTAGTTCTAGGGTTGTTTGTGGCTACAGATGAATGAATTTGTTGTGATTGAATTTGTTAATGCGTTTTGCTAGGAGTTATCTATGATTCGGCTCTATATCTGGATCTTTGTATTCATGATTGACAAACATAGAAATTAAATTCTTTGTTGTCCAAAATTGAACTCGAGGAGAGGAAGAAGAGGAATAGAACATGAAATATAAGAAGTTTGGTTGACTCATAAGGGACTAGGGTTGATTCGTTCTAGGTAGAGATATACCTAAAAAACTTGTTTGAATCATCATTACAGGAAAAGATATCTTTAATGCCAAATTTTATTTCCTTTATCCCCGCTCAATTAATGTAGTTACGATTAATATCTGTGTAGGCGATTAGAGGTCGAGAGATCCTGATTATAATTCAACTTGTGGTTGAACTGAGATCACATTAAAGAAAACTTGATTAAAAGATTATTGATTTTTATGATTATGGTGTTAAAAGCCCGCAGTCCTAAATCTTTCCCATATATTGTTTGAAACCTAAGAAATGACAACACAATAGTTATTTGATTCTAAAAAGAAATTGGAATGGATATCATGGGTAAAGATGTAAGAAGAAAGAATAAATTAATTAGATATTGTGGAGAAATTTTTAATTTTTTGGGATGTAAGTATAGTTGAAACATGGAAAAAGCCTACTCTGTTGATAATATGATGTGTGCTATAATATTATTTGATTAGTCATTAATGTGTTATGAGGTTGAACTAATATTGTGTTACTGGCAATATCTTGGAGTTTTAAATGAGCCTACGGTTTGAAGAGTGTTAACACTTTTGTTTGACAACGGTCTATGGTAAGGTATTTAAGGAGTTGGTACATTGTAGGTTATTTAAGGAGTTGGTAAATAGGTAAAGGGGAAGAAAACATTACTAAAATTTCTTATATTTCTGCTAAGGCTCGTCGGGCCACCCTAGCGAACCCCAGACGCATACGATGATTCTACTGTGACTGTAAAGTTGATCAGATGAAAGATTCCATTAGCTTATAAAGTTCCAATTTAATTCGAAGTGTTACAATGGAAAGTTTCAAATGAATTATAACGCTATATAACACACTTTACTATTTATTGAATTTTCATGGGAGGACTTTTGCGTATTTAGTTTCACTCAAAAATAACCAATTATATTCTAATATTGCCCATTACGTTTGTAGCTAAATGTTGTATGGGCAGGGGTGTGTAAGAGAGATTGGGAGAGAGAGGAGAGAGACGGAGCGAGACTGGGAAGAGGGCAGGTAGAGAACGAGCGACGAGATGGGCAATAAGTGTTATTAATTCGTTGGTTTTTGCATAATTGAGTAATATTAAAGTTGAAATCCTTCCAAATTATGAAGTAGAAAGTAACGAATTGGTTTATTATCAAACATAAAACATTTAAACTTTAAACCAATAAAATTACATTATATAAATATATATACAGAATTTGAAAAAGTACAAAGTTTGATACCAAACTTTAATAAGTATACACAAAAGATGAATATGTATGGTGACAAAAACTGAAAAAACTGAAGGAAATGCTCTCATATACAAAAAAATCATTGTGTACAAATACAAATCAGAGCAAAAAATTATTTAGTGTGAATTATTATAATATGACAAATTTACAAATATAAAAACTCAAAATTAATCTAATAATAGTGATTGTTAATAGTTGCGAATCATAATTATAATAAATTATAATTATAGTAAATAATTAATGAGTATCAATTGGACTTCGTACCGCTAATTTTTTTTGTCTGCGAAAAAAATTTTTTGAGATGGGGAGAAGCGGACAATGGGCTTTGAGTTTCGTTGTCAAATCCAAGGCGGCGAATCCTGTGGTTGAGCTCCAACGCCATCTTTGCTTGTTGGGCCCCGCGTGTTGTTCACGCGCCCAACATGAACGTGGAATAGGCTTTCTGTTCTCCACACTCATTGGCTGTCGGATCAATGCCAATGAGTTTTGTTGTTTACTTTTCTAAATAAATAAATTATTATTATTACACATCAGAATTTTTTAATTTACTTCAAACTTTACATACTGTAAGAATAGTGTCTTGGGCGCTATTATATTAAGTAATGTATATTTTTTGGAGCGAAAATATTGCAAGGATAGAATAGAAAATATAATTATGTTTGTATTATGTAAAAAATATAAGTATAAAAAAAATCATATAAAATGAATGGGAAAATATGATTAAAAGTGCGACATATTTGATTTCCAATCGGCAGGTTCTATTAAGGAAGAAAAAAAGACCTATTTTCGGACATTTTGTTTAGGTCAATTATTTTTCACGAATATAAAAACAAATTTATTTATTTACTTAAAATTTTGAATTTGATCTGTTGAAGTGAAATAAATAAAAAAAATTCTTCGAATGCCTCTCTAGAAGGAGCCCAATGACAATCGTTAAATTGAATTTATTTGGACATTAATATAAAAAATTAAACATCAAATGAAAAATAAATATTATTTTAGGAGTCACATTGAAATTGGCTTTCTCTGTGTTTTTTTGTGATGAATAGTCATAGAATATATTTTAAAATTTTAAATCAATATGACACATTGATATGATTAAAATATTTTTCTTTCACAGGAAGAAACAAGAATTCAAAATAGATGGTCAACATTTTCCGGTATTATTTTTCGTATTCAAATTGAAAATTGAAATGACTTTTCTTTGTTTTTTAGTGGATTAAATATTATGACGGAATATATTGTTTATGCCTATTTTAACCAAAATTTATTTTAATTTGAAAAATTGGATTTTATATCTTATTTATATTATCAAAAAGTAAAATTTCAAGTTTTGGAACTTCTAAAAGTCGATCCATAAACTTAATTGTTACAAAAACAAAGATAATTATTTGCCGTATTTTGCACCATATAAGAAGATAACATTAAATATTATTGATTTACTTGAATTAGGGTACTTTGTAAAATATTTATAGTTAAAAATTTGGGGATTAACATTTATAAACCCATAAAAATGAACGTTAAATATGAATACATGCATTAATAAAATGTTTTACATTATTTATAAATCATATTACTCATTATTTTTTTTTTCAAACATCATCATAATTTACTGTGCATATATCATAAGAAAAAAAAATTGTAAAAATTAGGAAATTACAATATTCAAATACTCAAACTTAATTTCAAATCAAACTTACACAAAATATTACAATTTTTGTCATAAATTTCAATGACATAAACGTTCCAGTGATCACTGATCAGTGTCTTGTAAGCAATCTTTCCGTGTAATAAATATCTATGGCAAAATTTTCTAAACAGAGATTCAAAAATTTGAATATTTTGAACAAAATTCTGCTGTGCATGTTTTTTTGTTATGCGCCTTAGACATATTTAGGGTAGGTGCCAAATATATTTATTCGGAGATAAATAGAGAATGTCCTCTTTTAACTACGTTTTATTTACGTTCTACTCTCTAATTATGAGAGTTGAAATTGAAAAACACTTATAGAGATGATCTATTTAAAATTTTTTGAATATTAAGTGTTTACTTTATTTAGTTATAATTAACATATATTTTTTTATAAGGATAATAAGTAAATCTCGATATTCATGTTCTTGTTAATGTTAACAATATTTTTAAAATAATATTTAATATTTACATTTTCGTCTAATTAAAAATATTTATAATGATTTTAAAATTCTTGTCATGTTAGCGGAATTTATTTGATTATTATTGATGTTACTATGCACAAAATTTTAAATGATAAAACTGAGATTTAATTTAACAAAAATAAATTATAAATAATACTTTAAATCGTATCTAATTACAATGTTGTATACATAGCATAATAATTTAAATCTAATAATTATTTAAAAGTTCAATAAGTTCTTGTTTCCAAAATTTAACAATTATTCGATTTCAAAAAAAAATAATCTTAGTTGTTCTTTAAAATTTAAAATAAAGTATACATCTATTTAAGCTAATTATATAAAGAATTTTTAAAAAATAAATTACATACTGAAAATTATATAGTTAATTACTCGAAAAATAAGATGAAAAGAAAGGATATTAAAAAAAACTAAAACAATATACTGTAGGTTGGAGTAATTGTTTCAAAAAAAAAAATATTTTGAAAGTACATCGAGTGTAAAACATAACATCAAGGGACAAAAAATAATTATATTCCATAAGTCAAATAAAACTTCATAACATTATCCGGGAGTTGTCATGTTTTAATTATAAAAGATTTAATCTTTTTTTATTTTTTTTTAAATTTAAAATGAAGGGTCTGTCATGATATTAAATTGGAATTGTATTTTGACTTTTGTGAGTAAATTAGAGTGAATGAAAGTGAAAATATTTTGTTGTTTCAGTATTCTTTAAAAATTTCTGGAAATTTCATAAATTGTAGGAATAAATATGTTTTTTTTAAAATTGTATGAAAAGTTTTAATGACCAAACATCTATTACATTTATGGTAAATTTATTTCATTATCATAACATATATCACTCTCCTGCATTTTAAAAATTGAAAATTTTTAAAATATCATAACATTTTATTAGATTCAGAAATTTTAATTTACTTGAATTTTTTGAGTTAAAGGACATTTTTGTCTATTTCAAATATTGAAATTAGTTATATGTATCAACCACCATGTACCACCAAACATGGATTGTGAGGGAGTGCTAAGTATTATTTCATTTTTAATCAAGCCTATGGTTCGAGCTACCCAACGCGGGAATTTGAATTGAATTTAAGTCGGACTCCAATATAAATACAAAAATTCCTTTTGAAAAAAAAAAAAGACCATATATTAAAAATCCAATACTTATTGTAAATCGAAACTTTAATTTCTTCCAAAATGTGAAATATGTATTCAAATTCAGATTTTTAAATCTTTAAGATACGGTGTTATAAATCAGGCCTTAAAAAGATGAAATTAATTAAAATAATTTAGTCAGGAGTTGTGTAATTAATATCTTTGGTTAAATTTTTTTTTATTTAATACACAAAGAATAGGAGCAAAATGTAATTGTTTCAGTGTGATTTAATTTGCACTCTAATACATAAAGGTATTAATGATGGATGAATTATATTTGTTTCTTAATTAGGAGCATCTTATATATGCATCAGCAGCATTGGTGAAATGAAATGTTTGTGTGTTTTTGTTTTAGGATTACTTTGATTAATTAGCCTCTTGCAATCAATGAAGGGAAACACACTTAATTGCTCCATTCAGTAATCATCATCAAAGGAATAATTATATCACTAAATGGCCCATTTTTGCACACGTATACTCCTTCTTCCTTAGAATTGAGATATGCTATTCAAAAAATGATAATATGCTCACACATCATTAATGACATTTAACTCAATATTTTGATTTAATTAATTAATTAATAATTAATAGTGCGAAAAATATATAGGCACTACCGAATCATAGTTAAGTACTCAATATTTTACATTGATTAAAAAACAAAAATATTATTATGATAAAGGAGATTAATTTAAGTCCTAATAACCCTCTATTTTATGAAATAGAAAAATAGTAATCCATGTGGAAAAAAAATTCAACCTTTATTCTGGGGTAAATATAGCTGAAAGTGCTGTAAAGTGAAAAGCTTTAAAAATGAAGGGTCCAAACCAAAAGTATTAATTGATGCTTTATGAAGAAAAAAAAGAGAAGAGAAGATAAGAGAAAATGCCTTTTCTTTTTTGCATTGAGAATCTTGGAATGAGAATCATGAAAATGATTGGAAGTGAGAAAAAGCAATGGAATAGTATGACAATAACCAAAGTCTGTTGTGCTATACATTGTGTTGAAGAAGAGGGCAAAGTTACCAACCCCATGATGAAAAAATATATTTATCATCCGTAGCGGATTAGAATTCTAGTTAAAAAGTATTAAAATTAGACATAATTATAGTTAGAGAAGGTCAAGAATTGTTCAATATTACGTATTCATATATTTTATTTAATTTAGTATAATTTTTAACGAAAAAACTCGATCAAACACTCCTGACATTACAAATAAAAAATAACTTGAAGCGGTTTGGTTGTGTTACCGTTTTACCGACTTAGTTAAGTGGTCATTTTTTTTTCAATTAGAATCAATTTCGCGAAAGGCTTTAGGGACATATATAAAAGTGACAAATTGACGCTAAAAATTATATATTTAGCGATAATTAAAAAATTAAATATGATAATGATCATTTTTATTGTAGTGGAAAGTTCTCTTCGCTGCTTTAATTATAGATTTTAGGTGTGTTCACTATATAATCTATTATATATTACTTTGGAATTTTAAATTTAATTTACTTAATACTAAATATATAGTGAGAAAACAGAAAGGAAAAAAATAATTTTACTATTGAATAAGTAGAATAAAATTATCTACCGGTATGAAGGTCAAGTAAAGTAAACAGGAGGTAATATGATGAGATTCTTTAGGTTAAATACTAAATAGTAATAACTTTGTCTAATTAGACCCTTTATGGGACTTTCCCTACTTATTATGCACTAGATTTCTTCTAACTTATAAATCTATTGAGTTCGTTAGCATCATAATTGAAAAATCTTTAGTTATGTACTAGTTGGGAATTGTTCAATAACAATTTATAGCTATGTATTTAAAATCAATATGCCACAATAAATGTAGAAAAAAAAACATTTAAAAATTAGCTTTCAATTTCAAATCAAAATTGTATATATATAAAAAAATGTAGCTTTACTCGAGTTTCAAATTTTCAAACTACTTCCCATTAAAATTATTGGAAAAGACTAAAATTATACATTTGTTTTTTTTTTAATTTATGTCTTAAATAATAATCCGTAATCCAATATTTGTGCATTTGCACAAAGTAGTACTCCCCATTGAGGATGGATATGATTGCAATTATAAGAAATTCAATGATGAGAAAAAAAACAATGGTTGACTCAAAATGTTGGTATGACTCGCACAAATTAAGAAGCTCAACAACTTAGAGTTAATGTCAGAAGGAATTTAGTAAGTCCTTGGTTAGTTCATTAGAAAACAAAACGTGAACACGCAAAATATAATATTATTATTTTTGAACGTATTATAACATATCCTCTAAACAAAATGAGAGAGATGTTATATCACATATTAATAGTGAGGCAAAGAGGGATCAAAAAATCAAAAAATCTTTATACTAATTTAGAAATATACGTAATGAAGTTAAATCATATCATTTAAAGAATTATACCTCAATGAGACGTGAAAGGGTTAAGCCTCATTTCTAGAAACTTTTGCAACTCCGAAAGAGGCAAAAGAAATTTATTTTTTAAAAAAGCATAAACAGCTTGTCAAAAGGAATTTTTATTTAGAAGTTAATTTCATTAGCGGTACTTTTAGATGAACTCTTCCTATAAAAATCAACAAATGCACAAATAAGTGTAAAAACTTTTTATTCAAAATTTGACTTGAAAATCAAATATAAAACTTGTTAAATAAAAAATTTTGTATCTTTACTCAAGTTTTCAAATCCAATTATTTACATTTAAAATAATTGGAAAAGGACTACTAAAACCATATACATTAATATTTTTATTTATTTAGTTTAAATAAGAATCCTTCAATCCCACTATTTGAGCATTTGCCACAAAATGATGTAATAATTGCAATTTAAGAAAGTCAATGATGAGAAAAAAATGCTTTAGACTCACTTTATTTTATTTTTTTTGGATGCTCGAACAAATAAGGTGTTCAACAACTTAAGTTAACATACGAAGAATTTAGAAGTCCTTTGTCTAGTTCTTTTGAGACAAAAAATCTGGGAAATAAGCAAAAGATAGTATTGTTCTGAATGAAACGTATTATCGTATTAGAACATACATCTAAAAGAATATCTGAGAGAGATGTATCTCACGTTATTATCAGTATTGTAAGATGATGACCAATAAAATATAAAAAAAAATTATATTAAAATTTAGAGTGTTGTCATGAAGTTCTACAACATAATTAAAGATTACACAGGGCACGTGGCATTAATATAGCTTCATTCTACAACTTTTGCAATCAAAGAAGCAAAAGAAATTTATTTCGAGAAAAAAAATTAGGTTGTGGAATAGATGAACTCTCCTATTAAAAAATATTTGAATTTGGCTCGTCATTTCAAATTATTACCTTGTATATAAAATTTTGAAAATTTTACTCAAGTTTCAAATTCAAGTATTTACATTTTAAAATTAATTTGGAAAGACTAACATTATAATTTGTTTTTTTTTTTAAAAAATTATGTCTTAAATAAATCCGTAATTCACTATTTTTGTACAATTGCCACAAAATAGTAACTCCATTGATGAGGGATATAATTGCAACTATAAAAAATTAATGATGAGAAAAACAAATGTTGTTTGAATCTAACAAATAAGAATCTCAACAACTTAAGTTATGTAAGAAGAATTTAGTTAGCTAGGTCATTAGAAACAAAATGTGAACACGCCCAAATATAACGGTTCTTTGTAACGTGTTGTAAGAATCATCTAAAAGAATGAAAGGAGATTTCTCTCACGTTATATCAATGATGGTAAGAGGATAAAAATACAAAAAAAAATAATTATATGAATTTAGAAATATGGTCAGAACTTCTAACGTACCACCGCAGTATCCACTCATGAGTGACAGGAATGAGTCTAAGCCTCATTTTAGAACTGTTGAAAGCCAAAAAGCAAAGAAGAAAAAATCCTTTGAGAAAAGCATAAAAGTTTGTGAAGGGAATTGTTATTAGAAAATTGTTCTTAAATGATTTTTAAGATTAACTCTTTGCTAGTAAATATGAAAAATTAAAAATTAAAAAAATAAAATTCACTTCCAAGATAAAATTAAAATTTCCTTATTCTTTGATCATTTTTATATGCAGAACAATTTATTTGAGGGAACAATCCTAATATATATATTCCATTTCATGATTATTCTCCTTAACTTTTGTGTGATTTTGACAACAACAAAATGAGTGTGTTGATGAATAAATGTTATACTCATATCTAATTTTCAAAAGCTGTTAAAATTATTTGTGGCAATTGATGTAACTGTTAAGTCAATAAGCCGAGGTCAAGACAAAGATGAGTGAATATTTTAAATGCTGTTCCAATAATTTATCGATTATTGAGTTACTAATTTAATAAATTGAAAGGGTTTAAAAAAAAAATTATCGAAAATTATTAATGCCATACGATTTTTAGAATTTTTCTTGGATTAATCTTTAATCAATAATATTATGTTGTATGTTTAACAAAAATATGCACGTCTTAATACACCTTGAAATATGATTTATTTCTTTTGAATTTCTATCATTAAGTACATGCTATACAGTAATCGAATTAAAAATGAACATATTACTACATATGACACAGAAAAGAAACTAATTGGAAGTCTTAATTAATTAAAACTGATAATCCAACTTAATGGCAATCAGCAATACATTAAAATGATAATTATATCTTAACAATTCTATAAAGGTGATTAACATATTATTTTACCTTGAACCACTATCTTATAGCTGATTTGCCACCTTACAAATTGACGTTAAAATAAAATTGTCCTACGTATGAATTTTAAAGCCGTGTGAAGGTTCAGTAATAGTACACGATTAACATGTTGTTTAGTTAAAAAACCTATTATAAATGCCTAAACTAATTTGGATTGATTTCAAAGAAAATATGGGTTTTTTTCCATGACTATCATTATTATCGCATTAGAAAATGATAACATTGCAAGCTTTTTAATTTTTATTTTTTTTTTGGATTTATCTGACTGAACTTTCTTGTCCAATGATTAGTATATCAAGAGCTTAAAAATTCAAAATTGGTGAAAATACTATTGACTACCAGACCCCAAATTAGTCTAATATATTCAGATATATACTACAAATTTTCATTATAACCAGTTGTAGTTGTAAACATGCAGTTAAGTTAATTCTAATAAGAAAAAAAAAAAAATAAAAGATTGAGAGTATTTAATAAGTGCAGAAATTAAAGATAATGGTAATATATAGTCAGTATTGGGAAAAAAATTCAGTTATATTTGATTGAGTTACTTATTATTAAGTTCAAATAAATTATATATTGAACAATAATTGAAACAATATTTTCAGTTTAAAGTATAGAATATTACATCGTTAATATAAGAATGACTTTTTATAAAGTAAAGAAAAATTAAGATTACAAACAACTTCGATCAAAACATTCTAAATTGTGCTCAATTTAAACTTGAGAATGAATAACAATGAGGTTAATACATAACATGATAACTTTTTCTATGTTTTGTTATAAAATATAAAACAAAACTTATTCCAAGTAATAGATGGGAAAATTACTATATGGCAAACAACTATAGATTAAATAACATTATATGTGGTTTATAGTTTACCTATTAATAATATGGGTATAGTTAAGTTATTAAAGGTTGTCTTTAATTTGTATTATAAAAATTTTTTGATTCTTATTTTACAATTCTATTTTAAAAAAGTTGTTTGTAACTGAAGCATTTAAATAATATGGTAACAATAAAATCAAGATAGCCACAATTTTAGGGAAACGTCCCTTATGTTCAAAGCCATACGGCAAAAAAAACATTCAATTCAAAAAAAAAATTCTGTTTATTAATAGTCATGTTACAAATTAAGTTCGGATATACCATACTACATATATTCCAAAAAAAAAAAAAAAAAAAAAAAGTCCATTCACAGATTATTTTCGTTTTTTATATATATGAATACCTTTTTTGATATAGAATACCAGCACGTATTCAATGTGTCTGTATGTATATGCACATCCAATAGTTGCAATAAAAATATTACATATACAATCTATTGAATTAAATATAGACATGTAACAAAAATTCATTTTACGGAATTTGTATAACAAGAATATATGTTATTCCAGGTTTTGTAATTGTATATAGTATATACTAACACTTATTCAATGTTTTTATTAAATTGTATATGCCTATTCAAAACCATATATTCGATAATTTAGATATAACTACTCACAATATACAAACTTATAATCACATATGATATTTCCCATCTATATACAATCCCTACTACTAAAACTATTAAAACAGACATGTACATATCCAATTTTTGTAGATGTATGGAACTTAAAATATTATATATACTAACTTCAAAAATTGTATTATATAACTAATAGAATATACAAATTCTAATCATACCCCCATTCAAATTTCCATCTGTAGAAACTAGTCCAATTACTATTGTGTATATTAGATACAAAAAATCAAAAATAACATAAACAGGCAATATACGAATTACAATTAACTCACATGGAATATTTACTATATACAATACTTAATTTAATGATTTTTGGATATTGACAAACAATTAAACAAAAAAAATTGTATCTAAGTTTGTGTTTTGTAAGGACACTAATCCTCAAAGATGTGCGATTAGTTCATGTTTGACGAAATATTTTAGATCTATCAAGAAACAAAAAAAATGATTATTTCATCAAAATATATGAAGAAAAAAAAAAACAGAACACATATCAATTGTTAGATAAGTTAGAACAAAAAGGTTAAACAACTAAAAATTAAGGATAACGTACGAAAGTGACTTCAACTTAGGGAGGAGACTCAACTTCAGGAGGGATTACTGAAATTTTTGGACAAAATTCGGAAATTCAAATTTGATATTGGAGTATTCAATGTAGGAGAAGACGTTCGATTAGAAGAGGAAAGGAGAGAAAAAATTAATTGTGAATAGGAGAGAAAAATTAGATGGGCTATAATTATATACAAAATTAGAAAATAAGGTTTGTATACATTGGTTACATAATAGGTGTGGGCCCCCAAATAATTATAGCAAAATAAAATAACTATAATTATATAATGTTAAAGACAATGAACAACAATCTCTACCCCTAATATCGACTAGTTATGAATGTTTGCCATTTCATATAATTTTCCCTTAATAGATTGGTGGTGTATCATATGCAAACTAATTTGGGCCCATGTTTACCAAAAATTGAGGAGGTTAGGCTTAGAGTTAATTCAGTTGCGGCCATAATAGTTAGGCCCAACTTTGCTAAAGCCTGGTAGCTTGTAGTCATAAATGGCTGATTTTACATAATAACCCACTATTTTGGAGAAAATGATCATTTGCAAAATTAGCCTAAATGATCTAAGTAAGAAAGTGAAATCTGGTCTATATTTTAAATTAAAACCTAATATTTTTAATCATGGGTTTAATTTTTAAAAAGTGTCATTGCTCCAAAAGATTACAATGGCACAAAAGTGGCCCACCTAGTGTAAAATATGTGTGGGTAATGGGGATCAGATATGTTGCCCAACCCAACTTTATTGGTTACTTTTAGAATGGTTTGAATCAAGTCAAAGCCCAAAGACTTGTTAACAAATGACTTACTTATAATTCAAAAGCTTTGGGGTTTTGCAATTACTATATCTTACATAAATTAGTGAAAAGCTAATTATCTTTTATTTCTATTCTTTTTCTGATTACACAAATTTTATGGTTTTTAGGCAATTCAAGAAGATATATAACTAAGGATCTGGATACATATTTGATGTCAACTTGTTCACTAATTAGAGTGGCGGGGGTTCTGAAAAATCAAATTAGATCTCCTAGTAACCATTGGTTGTGCTAAATTAAGGTGAAAAAAATAAAAATAAAATCAAGATTATAGTACTTTTCGGTTGCGTAAGTAAATGAAAAAAAAAAAACTGAAAAAAATAAATTAATATCCATTAATTACATTATTCCATTTCAAATTACTGTTAAAAATTCAAAATATAGTATAAAAAAACCAAAATAAATAATTTACTTAATTTGTATCGCTCCGATATTGGAATTGCTTAGGATTGTGTCTTTCGAAACCAAAAGCACCTGGGTTTAATTACGTGGATAAAGGTAGAAGCTGTGGAAAGAAGATGACGTTTGTGTGTAATTGCTATGTGTTAGATAAGTTTTGATACAAATTTAATTTATTGTATCAGGACTAAAAATAGTTCATAATATATTACACTTTATGCATCTTATTGCTATGATAGAAACCCTTTTTATAAAAATCATATATGTAACTATTTCAAATAAACATTTTGTGTTGTGTGATAAATAACACATTAGTATCAATTAATTTAATGATATGTGTACTAAAGTTGAAAACGTCGAATGATAATATATGTATCATGCAACGGTACACAAGTAAGTTGATACCACATGCCTTATTTTGCTATCAGAACAAAAGAGTTTATAAATAAGTGTCTTATCTGGTAACGTTTTATGAGTAATGTTTACAATCCGTAGCCTTCGTTTTGAGTATAGGTATTTGGTAATTAAAAGATTGTCACTTATATGTATAAAAGACATACTGTGGAATGTGATACTAGTTTCTATAGTTATACAGCATTATGATTCCTGTATCAAGATTGAAAATTACATTATATTAACGGGATAATGGAAATGATTTAAATATGGTAGGCTTATGAATTCAAATACCCGTTTATATTGAACATGTTTAAAACACTAATCGGAGAACAACCATCTTAGAGTTAGTATCAATACCTTAATTCTGATTCATGATACATTGCACAAACAAAGGGCTATTATAGAAGTGATTGTAAAATCAGTAAGAAACATAATAAAAATTAATCAAGAATCAAATAGTATGTATCGTTTGATAGCGAAAGAACATGTTATGGCGGAATTCCAAATTTTTTCCCTCTTTTTTTTTTTTTTTTGAATTTCATTAGATTAGAACTCTGAGCATGCATCATTTCTCGATCTCCACTCTCAAATTCTTAATTGATTAGGGAATGTTTCATTAGTAGATGTATTTCTACGAAAATTTTCATCGTTTAGAATCAAAATACACAAAGTACCTTATTAAAGAGGGGGAGCATTGAACTATATGATCAGAAAATCGTAAATAGAAGATAATTTTTTTTTGTTGAAAAAGAAAAACAATAATCAAAGAAATATTAAAAAAAATCAATGAAGAAATAGTTTACCTTTTTGGGGAATTTAAAAATGATGTGAAGGAGAGAAAAAGATTTGAAATAAAAAATGGAGTGAAATATATATGTTGTATGTGAGTGCTTTTAGGTGAGGAGAAAGAAGAAATAGAATCGTGAATTGGAAGGGTTGTGAATATGTATTGGAAAAAGAGAGAAATGGAGGAAATGAGAAATTTTTTTATTACTTTGAAATGACAATGAAATTTGAGAGAATACGGAAAAGAAAAATTGTAGAGTTAGGTAATTATCCATTAGTGCGGAGCCACAAGGCCACCTATAGTTAGGGGTGTCGACCGACTGCACCTCTGTCAGAAATACATTGTTGTAACTAGAATAAAATATTTTTATGTAGATATATTTACATAGGTAATACTCTGGCTTCTACACGATTTTAGTTCTTGAATATTTTGACACGCCTTAAATAAATATGAGTTCGCCACATGTATACAATGTTTTATGCTAATTATATTACTTATTACTTTAGCTAGACATAGTGCCTCGTGGCTAGGCGGGCCCCAATATCTATTATTTTAAATTTTAAATTTATGTAAAAGAGGAAGGAATTTAAAAAGGTTTAATTAAATGTTTAATATTGTTTTTTTAGTAGATTATTGTTAACCCATTGGTTAATTTTTTATTTTTTTTGTGTAAGTTAAATGTGAAAAGCCTATTAAGCTGTCATAACAAAGATTTTTCACCATCGATTTTTTTACGCGAAGTAGTTAAAAGATATGAACAATATTACCACATCATAATAATAAACTATAACTAATGAATATAAATTTAAAAGTAAAAGTCATAGATAAAAGATATCATAATTTAAAAAAAAAATTATACAGTATTCCAAAATTAAATAGACAACAAAAGAAATAAAAAAAAATTCAAAAACACTAAAGTTGACCACATCAACGGAGACATGTCTGCTTTAGCATGAACTCTCTCTTATATATAAAGAGAGAACAATTTATCTTTCCAAGACATGCTAACGTTTGTCATTCAAAGTAATGCCTTCTTCACTTTTCACGTTATTATTTATTTTAAATGTTACATGTCTCTTTAAGAATAATAATAAGTATGATGGACATTTATAGAATATTAATTAAATTTATAATTAATATGCAGAATAATTTGAGGAATAACAATTAATGTTATGTGAAGTATGAAAAAGGTATTTCTTCTTATATATTAAAAGTAGTAAGTATAAATGAATATTTTAAATAAAATGTTTAGGAATAGTAAAAAATTGACGAGAGAATAGATTCAATATATAATCACCCAAGAAGCCCCTTTTGATATTTGAACATTTTGGATCAAAAACTATCTTTTAAGGTTATGTAGTTTTTTCCTTTGATTTTTCATCGGTTCCCTTTGATATTGTGAAGTGAAGAACATTATTTGATTAAAGACTTTGTCATTTAAGGTTTGTAATTTTTTATTGGGATATCAACTCGATCTTATCTAATATCATATTAAATTTTGATTATATCAAATTTATATCATATAAAAAATCTCTCTAATAGTATTTTTTTTATATTATAATTTAAATTCGTTAGTTAAAGAAAAAAATTACTTATCTACTCCATCAGACAAGTTGCTACAATGTGGCTTTGATTATTCAAACGTTGCTATCTACTCACCACAACTTTTTATCCCACACTTTGTACTATCATTTTTTTCACATAAAATATTCATTTAAAGCACACGATGCAATGGCAAAGATCTGCTGAACTTTGATAATCAAAAAGTTAATTATTGTAAAAAGGATATATATATCTCTTTATTGTCACTTGTAGATAAAGAAATAAATAGTGTGTAATAATAGGATTATAAACCAACATGAAAATAAACCGGGGTGTTTATCTAGATATTTTTATGTAACTCTGATGATTACAAAGCTTATTTTCCACTTGCCTTTGAATTTTCCATTTTGATGTGCCTCCTATAATACCATAACAATCGCCTTAGATAGTTCAAAATAATTATAAGATTAAATTATAAATAAATAATTTTTTTGGTATAAAAAAAAATTGGATATTTTCTTGTGGATGTAGAGTGAGAATGATGCCAACTTAGATTCGAAAATAATTAAGGCAACTATTAGAAACATGGATGGTGTGTAAGTTAAATTATCAACACTTCATCAAAAAAATATTGTTAAAAACAAGTATAAATTGATATCAGTAAATATAAATTAAACAAAAAATAACACACGTCACAAATATATTACTCAAAAATATCAAACAAATATAAATCAAACAAATGGTTGACATCGGCATGTTCACAGTGTGGTTTGATTATTTTGTTCATATATACTTAAAAAGTTGTAGTGCAATTTTATTTTGAAAAAAAAAAAACTTGGACCAAACAATTGCTAGCGAAGAGTGGTGTGAGACAAGAATTAACCACCATGCTAGATTAGCTTTCGGTATAAGGCTGCCCAAAATACAAGATATAATTTAGATATTACATGTGTACTCTATAGAATTGATGAGAAAATCATCAATCTATTTAAAATAAAACTCATAAAAACTGTTTTTTATTTTTTTAAAAAGATATTTTTAAAATACACACCTGGAGGCGTAATAACCATATAAATAACATGTAACGCCAAATAAGTTTGAAAAAATCGACCAGAGGTGGCCCTATTGAGTACACCTCAATTTTTTGGTACAAATTAATATAGTAATGTGCGAATGATTTTTTATGATAATTTTTTTATACATAAAAAGTATCTTTATAAGAAGGATAAGTTAAGTAGATTATTTATGATAATTTTTTTAAAATATTTTTTTATACATAAAAAGTATCTTTATAAGAAGGATAAGTTAAGTAGATTTTTTTATGATAATTTTTTTAAAATAATTTTTTATACATAAAAAGTATCTTTATAAGAAGGATAAGTTAAAGTAGGCATTTGGCCATACGATATCATATCACGATATGATGTTATGAGATGAAATTAGCGTTTAGACATGCGATATGTTGATTCTATTCTCATGATTTCATACTCTCCAAAAATCATGATATGGAATAATCATATGAGAATATCATATCATGATTTGAGATATTTTAATAGAAATTTTTTTATATTTGTTAAAACAACCCTACATTTATATCTACTAACTATTTATTTCACATGTAAATAAAATTATAGTCACATCGTTATTTTTTAGAATTTATTATTCACACAAACATATAGTCACTTTAAGTCACACTTCAAGAGCATTGAGCAATAAAATCTTGAAGAGCACGTGAAAAGTGCTTCAATTTTACTCAAATATATGATGAGAAGTGAAAGTTAGATTGAAACAATTACTTAAGTGGAGAGCAAATAATTTTGTAATAATTTATTATGCAATTTAATTTAAAAAAATTAATTTGATAAAATTGAATAAACAATTGAGGCAATTTTAATAGTTTTAAAACTTTTTAGATTTTTACGGTTATGAGAGAATGTATCATATCAAAATTTTATATCGAACATCCAAATAAAACTTTAATTGCATCTCATGATTCCATTTCATGATACTATATCGCATGGCTAGACCACCTAAATCTACCATTTTGTTAAATATTGTCATTTGTGTTAAATATTGTCATTTGTTTTATTTTTTCTTGGTTTCTAAATAGATCCCACTTTTTTAAGCAATCTCTTGTCTGGACTCTAGAGTTATGTAGAAATATATAACTAACTGAATGTTAAAAAGAATAAGAAAAAGCAATTCTAAAATCCCATATCACTTCTCCTAAGCTCTTGGAGATTCATAATTATCTTAGAAAACTGATTAAAGGTTAGTTGGCTTTCAATTTTGTCTTTCTAGTTTGTTATGGAATTGTGAAATTTTGGTCTTTTAGGTTATTGATTTTTAGCTTTTATTGGATGTTTGAGTTGTAGAATTTTCAAGTAAGGTTCAATATTTGCTCAGTTTTTTGGTTTTCCAGATAAGGTTGATATGTTGACAGATTCAGGATTTGAAGTTTGTAGTTTGGGATTTAGATCTTTTGAGTTACTGAATTCTAAATTAATAACTTTACATATTAAATGAATTTTTTTAATGACAAATATAGAGTTTGAACCAGAGTTATTGGGCTCAATAAATGTTTTTACATCATGAAAAAAATGAAGGTTGAATTTTTTTTTGTTGTAGAAGAATATGATGTTAGTTGATTTATCTTATTAGCCATGTGATAATAATTAGATGTGAAGAAGTAAATTACTATATTGTTGTTGAGTTGATTGCATTACTTTCCTGTATTTTATTAGTATTTGATAACAACCTAAATGCTTTGTTTTCAATGTATTGTTGATTTCAGGTATTCATTTTAGATTTTAGAAAGCTGACTCTGGGATGGAATTTTGTTCTTTCTATTCGACACCCTATTACTGCGTTGTAAATGTTAAACCGAATGTGATTCAAAAATGCCTAATTTCAAATCAGACAATGTTTTCTAGACTAAAAGAAAGAAGATTGTGTTCTGGTTTAGATGTTTATAGCGTAGAGAAAAACAGGAAGCGGAGATCTTGCACTGTCACTTCTGTTAAGGGGGTTGACAGTGTTGTTGACTCAAGTCTCTTGAATGAAAGCTATAACACAGATGTCGTAGATGGGAAAGTCGGTACAGAAGGTGTGACTAGTAGAGGTAGATCATTACCAAAGGTTATGATTCCTAGTTTACCAAGTGAAGCTAAAGGCGATGCTGTTGCTGTGATTGATAGCTGTTTGTGGGAATGGAAGCCAAAACTGAATGTTCATTATGAGAAATCTGGATGTCAAAATGTTAACTCCGCGCCAATACTTTTTCTTCCTGGTTTTGGTGTTGGTTCCTTTCACTATGAAAAACAGCTAAAGGATCTTGGTCGTGATAACAGAATATGGGCATTGGATTTTATTGGACAGGGAAAGTCATTACCTAGTGAGGATCCAACTTCACGGTCAAAAAGATTAGATGAATCGGAAGGTGATGGAAACAATGTTCTCTGGGGTTTGGGGGATGAAGTAGAACCTTGGGCAAAAGAACTTGTCTATTCTATTGACTTATGGAGGGAGCAAGTACGCTATTTCATCGAAGAGGTACAGTTTCTATCTTTGTCCTTGTGTTTTTTCCCTCAAAATTGGTTGATCTGTAGATTAAGCGTTGTCATTGATGTATTGCTAGCTTTTTAAATTCATGTTCGTTCAATACTCTGGCTCGTAATAAAGGCTAGAAGATGAAACTATAAATATTCATACAAGGCTTACCAGCACATTAAAATTGCAGTCCTGACAATTTGCTATAGTATGCCAGAATAATGTTCCTTTGGCTCTACTTGTTTATTTTTGTTCGATTTAGGCTATGGAACGATGGGCTTCTCAATAAATTTCCAAATTGTTGATTGGTTACAAGGAACAAATTACAAACTTGTATCCTTTGGTGATGCAGGTTATTAAAGAACCAGTCTACATTGTGGGAAATTCACTTGGTGGATATGTTGCCCTCTACTTTGCAGCATACTACCCTCAATTAGTGAAAGGTGTAACCTTACTGAATGCTACGCCTTTTTGGGGATTTCTTCCTAATCCTGTTAGATCTCCGAGATTATCTAGATTATTTCCATGGGCTGGTACTTTTCCTCTGCCCTCCAATATCAGAAAGCTCACAGAACTTGTGTAAGTGCCCTGACTTTCTGTTTTGATTATGTAGTTTCCTGATCCTATAAACTTATATACCGAGTAATAGGATCTTCTTGCCAGCAATACAGTTTATATCGGTTAGCATCAAGACCATGACCAAATGATGTGTTGTTACATTTTGCAACTCATGCTGAAAAAATGAATCGTTCTTGGATAATTTGATGTTCTTTCATCATATTAATAGAGGGACATTATGGATTGTATCCTTGTTTTTGGGTTTTGTCTGGTTCTCAAACTTATCCGTCTGTACGCTTCATTATGCTTCTGTAGATGGCAGAAAATTAGTGCTCCTGAGAGTATCGCAGAGGTGCTTAAACAAGTTTACGCAGATCATACCACAAAAGTAGATAAAGTTTTCTCTAGTATTCTTGAGGTAACAGAACACCCTGCAGCAGCTGCATCCCTTGCTTCAATAATGTTCGCTCCTCAGGGACAACTAAATTTTAAAGAGGCACTGACTGGGTAGGTAAAGCAAGTAGTATTACATAGCCGTGTCATTTGGCTTGCATATGTTTTCTTATACAGTAACAAAGCTGAAATCTTTCACCTTGCTATATCTAGGTGTCGAATGAACAATGTACCGGTCTGTCTCATTTACGGGAAAGAAGACCCCTGGGTGACGCCTATTTGGGGTTTACAAGTTAAACGTCAATTCCCTGAAGCTCCATATTATCAGATTAGTCCAGCTGGTCACTGCCCCCATGATGAAGTCCCAGAGGTACGCCGTCTTTCTTAGCTATACATCTGCTTTTGACATTCGATCTTGTCTGTGGAAAAAGTTTAAAACATTACATGATATAAGATGATGATCATTCTATGCCACACACACTGACTCTAGATTTTGGTTTCGCCTCTAAATACAAACGTGCAGATTGTTAATTTTTTGCTGCGGGGATGGATCAGGAACGTTGAATCCAATAGTTCAGTTGCGTTGCCTCTGCTAGATTATCCAGAAAGCGTTGAATACGACGTTGTCAAAGAATTGGAATTTGTTCGGCAAGGAGTTAAAAAATCAGCAAAAGTGCAGTTTTATGGATCAATGACTTCTCAATGGGAGAGGCTTTCCATGTTTCTAAAATCTAGATTCCAAGATGGAGTTTACTCTCCATAACTGTACATATTATTTTTCATTTCTTTGTATCCACATTGTGAGATCAATTTCTGTGTTACATAGCAACATATGTAAATTGTAATTAGGTCACATATATTGAGTGTAAAAAAGAAAAATTTAATTCCTTGATTAAATCTTGTTTATTATTGACTAAAATGTCAAATACCATGAACAATTCTTCTTTTTGTTAGGAATAATTAAAATGATCAGATAAGAATTACTATGACAACAGTCAAATTTAACGTAATCCTTTTCCTATCATATTCTCTTTTAATCTTATTGTTCATACATTTATGTTTGTTATTTTAGAGTATAGATGTATAATATTTTCACCATAGCTTTTGCTCTTGTATGTATTCAACATGCTTTTGATTAACGCTTTTCTCATGTTTGAGAATTTATCGAAAACATTGCATATTACTTTTTTTATATATATATCATCTACCTTGGTTCAACTTGAATGTTTGATATCAATGTAATCATATCAGTTTACACGCAACTCAACTAGTCCGCCGACCCAAACAAAAAGCCAAGTTAGTCCCTATCCCTCCAAAATATAAGCTCATACCAAGTGTTATATAAATGAAGGTCAAACCTTAATTGTACAAGTTATTGTTACATGCCTCAATCACTGGTTTGTTCGTCTTCTTTCAGCTATTCTACATGAATACGTCAACTCTGATCCAACACGATGGCCTAACAATTACCACTTGTTTCTAGTTACCAAAATATGGAAAGTTGAGTTCATTACCACACAATTTCGAGCTAGTTAAAACGCACACGTCTTAAAGAGTCAATTAGTGCACCATTTTCAACTAACTGATGCATCACAAAAGCTAATCCAATCGGAGTAATAGATAAAGAAAACTTCACAAAGTCGTTATTATCTGGGAAGCCAAAATTGTTCTCATTTCGTCTTTGCATGATGATATTTGATAAAAAGTAAATTTTATAGACAAAAGACAAAAATCACATACTTTTAAGGCAAAATTTTCATTTATTCTTTATAAGTATCTATAATTACAGAAATCCCTCAAACTCGTTGGCACAAGATACATTAATCGTTTACATTTTATACATGATACACTAATTTGCAAAATTTTCATTTATTCTTTATAAGTATCTATAATTACAGAAATCCCTCAAACTCGTTGGCACGAGATACGTTAATCGTTTACATTTTATACATGATACACTAATTTGATGTACATTTTATGTATGATACACTAAGCTAATGCACAAGATACATTAATCCAATGCACTGATACCCATATAACTTAATGGGTGACAAATGAGAAATTTAGGTGATAGGTAAACTACAAAAAGAAATTTATAGTGGTAAAGATAACTTTAAAAATGAAACATTTCTATCATTTCCCAATTTATTATATATAGTGGTTATGATAAAAGAAATTAATAAATGAGTGAAATTTGAAAAATTTAATACCGAAAAAAACCAGAGGTCTCAAACTACGTAAATTCAAATGCTTTTCACATGAATGAGAAGTTTAAGCAAAAACTCTATGCAACAATTTTAATAAAACATTCCCCAAAATAGATTTATACAAAGTTAGGGGTGCTGAAACGTGTGATTGGACTATCATATTATTAGCAGTTTCAATTAAAAAAAAAATAATATCCAATGTCAAATTTGATGAAAGAAACTAAAACTGACATTAAAATTCAGTTTGGTAATTGGGAAAGATGACATATGATCAGATAGAGTATCACATAAATGAACATAGAACAACTTTACTTACAGAAAAACGACACCCCACTAGCTAGTTTTCCAATAATCGACGTCGACCAGCGAAAACTATGCCTTAAGACCATTACAATGGCATTTACATAAGCAAATCAAAAAATCACAATAAGAGGAATTAATACTGTCAAGAGCCAAACAAAAATTCTTGAGCCAAACCTCTGCCCATTCTAACAGAAAAAACTCCCCAAAAGTAAAAAATATAGGGAAAAAGAAGAATCCACCAAAAACCATGCAAAAGAAAAACATTATCCAGCAGAAAGGAATGTGAGAAAGATGGAGGGCATAAGATTACATTCCTCGTTCCATCCCGCAGGTGTTCTCTCCTGCCTGGGACCTCCCGCTGGTTTTGACCATATAATCTGCACCAAGAAATAGACGTAAAAAGAAGAAAAAACTAAAGAGGTAAGAAGCACTCAAAATTAAAAAACGAACCTTTTGAATAAAAAACTAGATTGGGAGAATACAGGAAAGGTAGTCGAATATTGAGCATAGATCAGCTTCAAATAGGCCCTCATTAGTCCCTCTTCTATCATCACTACTGAATTTTAATCTAACTATCATTTTAAAAAAAAATGAATTGCATAAGTTATTAATTTAACTATGATTAGTCTTTCTTCCATGCATCTCTAGAAGAGATGACCTCTTCACAAGTGGTAGGAAAACTATGCACTTCTCAGGATGGAAACATGGAATTTGAATAGCAATCTAGATTTTTGTCGAAAAATTATTTACCTGGTTACCCGTAAGCACAGTGCAGACAGGCATCAGCAGCATAGTTTTAGAGCAAAAAATCTGGCTCAAAAGGGCCCAAGATTGTTAGGGAACAATGTTTGCAAGAAATAGCTAACGAAAACCACAAAAGCGATGATCGGGATACAAACTACATGATCATTAGTCATTTAAATAATACCAAACTCCATTTGTTTCAATTTATGTTGCCTGATTTGACTTGGCACAGTTTCACGGAGTTTCAAAGAAAGTAAAAAGGGGCGATATTGGAATCTTGTGGGTGTGTTGTTTAAATTTAAAGATGGGGATTTATACCAATATGGGCTCTAATCATGCCATGTTTGTAATTCTCCATATGGCATGGTGACTCCGCAAGGGAATTTTTCCATGAAACTAAACCAATGATCCGGGTTATCTCCTAGTCTATACAAGAACCAAAATGAAGAGACACCGGAAGGGCCTGCTGAAAGCCATAGGCACCCATAAAAAAAACACTAGACTTGTCAATTCAAATTTATGTCCTTGTTTCTTCTTATTGAAAAGAAAGATTTTGTTTTACCCTAGGATCAAAATCAGTTGATTACTGGATTAAAAGATCTCACCAGAATTTAACAAGAAGAATAATAAAGAATATAATTAAATCACTTTCTTTGCAATGGTAAGTAGTTATTCCTCGGCCATTGAGAAAATGCCAGCCACCACCATCAGAAAAGGGTACATACAGGTTCCAACAAAATTTTACAAAATCTTCCCATCCATGGTCTAGATTGATCTACCATATCTCATACATAATTGTTTACACTAAAAAACGTGACACCAGGAATATATAAGCATGGTTATTAAGAGAAAAAAAATGGATTATCCTGGGGTCCTATCTAAATGCTTCCTTCCGTTCCTTTTAATCCTTTTATTCATTAGAAGTTCACCACTGGTATGATATAGGTATCCAGTAATGCTTCTATCTCGGGCTGTGTATATATTTGTTGCTTAAAATGTTTTGTAACAATGTTGTTTGATCGTCTCTTTTCTGATTTCCTGCATCAGTTACAGTTCTTTGGGCCGAGAGTTATCGGAAAACAGCTTATCTACCCCCCGCAAAGGTAAGGTTTGTGTACATCCTCCAGCCCCAGAAACCTCACTTAGGGAAATACACTAGGTACTGTTGTTTCTTGGTTGCTACTATAGAATCCATATGCTGACGAACCAAATTCCATTGATTCAACAATTTACTTTATGTACCAACATCATCCGTGTTTTTCACCCAATTGTAATCAGGAAATGGTGGTTGCACACAGGAATCCCTAGGGGATTGCTCCTACAATTGACAAAAGAGTCTCTCTAGAAACTAGCCTATAACTAAAGAATGCTATTACAAACCCAAGCAGGAACGAGGTGTACGCATATTAACATTCACAATATGCATCTAGATGAGAACAGGTTCAGTAGCTTGGTAAAATTCACCCTCTCCCTATCATTCGGCATCAGGGCAAAATGAATCCATGAATGCTACTTCAGTCTACTGGATCATCAAAACTATAGACATGATAGTGAAAATTTGTTCAAGATAAAAAAACAATAGAACTAACAAGAAAACGTGAGAAAACATCAAGATTTGTTTTGGGTTCACATCGATCCACTTTCTACCACTTTCTACAGAAAGAGAAAAAAACAGACACATGAAAAAAAGAACACTTACTTGGTAACCAAGAGGTCCCATATACTCAAGCCAGCAGCAATATTTCCTCACAGGCACCTTTCTCCAAGTTAAGGCCCACTTGACATTTCCAGATGCATGTTTCAGCATTGACAAAAGGATGATATGATCTCCATCGCATTGAGGCCAGCATTCTCAGCTAGCGTTTTAGGGAAACCATCTCAAAAACTTTCAGCAAATTTAGCTATTGCATTGATTGATCCAACCTGAAAATAAACGACTTGAGTTATACAACAGCAAAGTTGAC
The DNA here is from genome assembly GCA_027704765.1 of Solanum habrochaites. NCBI lineage: Eukaryota > Viridiplantae > Streptophyta > Magnoliopsida > Solanales > Solanaceae > Solanum > Solanum habrochaites. The sequence continues at coordinate 123,044 of JAKWJA010001677.1, read as the reverse complement.
CAGGGCAGTAAGAAGCAAGAGATCATATGCGAGGAAGAAAAAAACAACAAAAACAAATACCCCATCTTTGTGATAATGAGAAATTCTTTCAGGCCTTGTCTGGCAAGCTTCAATTTCAGTAGCTGTCAGCCCAGGTACGATCCGGACTATCCCGCAAAACCATTGCCTGGAACGACCTAGGGATAAAAGCAAAGTCAAATTCTTTTGAGAATGATAACTTTATACCAAAGTCAATTTCAAGATCAGAAAAAGCAGAACAATTCATAGCTATCAATCATTCTGCAATGTCTCCATTTCTAGTAATCAAAAATTTCATAATGTAATTTGAAATCTAATTTCTACGTCCAAACAACACCGAACAATGGGAGAGGGAAAAGTAGTAGCACAAAAGACTATACCACACTGCGTGAATCTTGCAAAAAAAAAGAGATAAGGTATAAATACTATTGTTTTTAAACTTTTTTACCTTGTAGGGATTTACACCATTCATCAACGGCTCTTCCAGGTGTCCAAAGATTACTATCAGTGCTTCCCGCAGAACAGACATCACAGTGGAGACAGAATTTCACACCAGCTTCATTTCTCACAAACCGTAACATGTCAACATATTTAAGTAATCTAAATATTATATTAAAAAAATACCAGCTACACACATAAACGAGCCGGATTTAGAAATATAAATCTAAGAATATTACCCTGACACCGCCAATTCCTTCCATTTTGAAACAGAATTCCACATGGCCAGGTCATCGGATTTGGCTGGTAGCTTTAACTGTTTTTATAATCAAAGAAGAATGCTATAAGAAATTTAAGTATTATCTTTAACATATATTATCAACAGCACTAGTATGATTACAAGTGGCAACAGCCCCCAGTGGTACGGCAAAACGGCGGAGTTCAAAACTTCAGAGATGGATTTTCAATACCCATAAGTCTGCAAACACAAAAAATACGCTCCATATGAAGCATAGTTATAAATTTACACAAGCATAGAGTAAACCACATGACAAGTCTAAGAAAACAGGAAATAATAATATATTTCATAAGAGGTCACATAAAGATTGAACGCGCTAAATTTGTGTAAAGAAAAGAGTACCTTGTGATGCAAAAAAAGAAGCTCTTTTATTCAAACAAGACAAAGTGGATTTTAGGTTATGGGGGTTAGGGGGTAGTAAGGAAAAAACAGGGGACATTATAATCAAATGTAAGAAGGAAAAGTATTTAAACAATCTCTTTCCATTTTGACCAAAAACAAGACAAAATTCATACCAATCCGTAAAGGAAAATAGTGTTGAGTTCGCCTTTCATGGGCCACTACACTCGCGGATGCCGGTGGGCGCCGAAAATGGCTGGGGCCACTGTGGAAACGGAAACGAGGAAACGGAGAGCAGCCAGAGCAAATTGTCGACAATTCAACAAACCACAAGCTATTTCTCAGTTTCAAAGTTTATCCTTGTCTATTTTGAATGAGTTTCAAGCTAAAGATAGCACAAGTTTCAACTAAAATCTGCCAAAAAAAAGAATTACTTGTGGAAGACATAGGGAGATTAGCAACAAAATGAGCAAAGTTACAGGAGTCCAGCTCACAGACAATAAAAAGCAACCAAACCAAACCTTCTTGAGTTGCTCCCTTAATTAAGGTAAACGTTATGATGCTCATATGGAACAAATAAAGTTTGTAGGTTCCATAGTTGGTTAAGACGGGGAAAACAAACCAGGTTAGGTGGATCCCAATGACGGACTATGGCAATTCCAAGCCCCAAAAGACAATAAGGTTTGACATATCACCACTCCTTACTAGAGAGCCAAAAAGAATATAACGTGGCAAAAAATCGAAGATAATACTGTATTTCAGTTATCATAGTGAAAAATTTTTTTCAGAACCCAATAATCTCCTTGGACTTAAAACTTATAAAAACAGTTTGAAGGTGTTACTAAAAATATAAGTTTCAAATTGATTAAAAAGCTCAACCTCTGCTGATATTATGAATAAGCAACTCTGTATGTTAGTGGCAGGGAGAAAGGACACAAAAGGACCAACCCCCCAAACAAATTAGGCTTCATTTCTCTGTAATTCAGGAAGAAAAATAATCAACAACTGCCCAGAAATTTTGAAGGAACAGAAAATAGTGCAACTTCATTAAATTAAAAGACAAATTATAAGACCAAAACATTCATCTTACTTTAACGGGATCACAGAAATGAAGAGGCCATCTCTCCACCGCTTGCTCCATGACAATGACCGTGGGCACCTGATCAGCAACTGATTTAATAAGTTCTCCCACCTAGCCTCCTCAGTCTGTGCCACTAGGTTTTCAAGCTTGCAAAATGAAAGAGACAAGAATCCACATGACAGGCTGAAAAGTTAAAGATAAAAATAGGGAGAGAAAAAAAAAGAAAAAAATTTAGAAGACATGAGGAAATCTACACCCACACTCTGTGGATACTTCAAATGAAACCTCTCACCCCCAACCCTTTTAGACCCATATTCAAACCTGTTAAAGAAAACATGAGGTGTGAATAAAGTTCATAGTACTAATAATTTGCAAATTATTTAGTTTAAAATAGTTCAGCGTGATTGCTAATCCTAGGAATAAAAGCTTAAACACTACAATTAATAATAGAAAATTTATTCTGAAGCCCTACCAAAATTACCAGATGAAATCAAAATTAGGGCAGTCTGTCGTAAGCGAGATATGCATCATTACAGTTTTGCCTGTTAAATTTACTGTTGCAATTAGTCATATCTAACTCGATGTCCAGAAACACAAAATTACTTGTGGCATATACTTCCTTATAACAATGAGAAATTCAACATCTTCAATACAAGCACTACAGTCTCCAATGGGTTACTGGATCAGCACTATGAATAAGAACTGTTCCGTTTTGTTAGGTGTGCAGATGTATCAAAAACTTGAACAAAAAACAGCGACCTGCATTGGGAGTAGATGGATCCTTTAAGCATAAAAACCAAGAGAAGAGGGCCTGCTGCTGACAAGAGAGGATGATTAGTCAACTGGGAGTATGCTACTGTAGGGACAGCGCCTATTATTAAGACATAGAGATCCAAAAAACCTGAGGGGAGAAGATCTAACGGTTCTCCAACTTGACAAAAAATAGCCAAAGCTCCATCACTACGAGAAAACAGAGATAAGAAATTTTCAATGCATACCAATCAGCAAGCAAAATTACCAAACATAGAGGACAGAAAAGCACAGTTTCACTGTGTTTTTAGTCTGGCCCCATAGGGTGATTGCATGAGCTTATGAAGAATAGTTGCTCAAAATAGTAACCTCATACCCACGTAGAGCTTTGTCCCCCATCTGTTGTTCTCGCTAAAAATGTGTTAAATTAGGAGGGGAGTGAAGAAATAACAAAGAAGCCCTCTATAAGTTTAAGTTAATTTCAAGCTCCATCAAGCAACACATATCCCGTTATCCGAGAATTTTCACTTACTATAGCCCTCAGAAATGTGAAAAATAGTATCATGACTTCACGTATGTCTTCAGTTTGATATGAAAGACTAATGGATGCTTGAAAAAGATGTATAAAAAACAAATCATGAGCAAAGAAAAATTGGCTGTGCACGAAAACAGAAGATCAGTGGGGAAGCGGAAACAGGGGTCTAAATTTTGATTCTATGATGTGAAGGAAGGAAAACGCAGGGGTTTTACAGGAGGCTAAGGAAAGCACTTATCCAGGAGAAAAATGTGAAAAAAAACTGAAGGAAAAGTGTTTGACCAGGGAAATAAGGAGTGTGTGTGGTGTGTTGTGTGTCGGGATGGGGGGGGAGGGGAGGGGGGATGCTCATCTTAGGAGTGATGAGAAAAAGAAACGATGGAGAAAACACTGTAGTATCTGAAGGAATAACAGGGGGGTATCCGGTAATCAATGTAAACTAGCAAAACTGTTAATATTGAAAATACAAAATGTGTCTAGCAAAAAAACCATTCAAAATTTCAAATAAAAATCTGAAAGTTCAAAACATGTTGCAGAAAGGACCATAGAAAAATACTGACTTCTTACTATGTGAAGTAGATTGTTGATTCACTAGCGCTCGCACAATTATTGTTCCAGTCTAGGCGCAATAGCAAAAGTAAATGCTCTATATTATTAAACATTTAATCAGGTTAGGACAGTACTAAAGGTTCAGGCAACTACAAATTGGCCCTGTAATCCTCTTAGGATGAACTAGCCCAGTTCAATTTAGGGAATTTAAATTAAAACACCAAAAGTTGCAAAAGTATTTTAGTAGAAGCCCCCAAAACAAATGGAATATCCTAGAAAATGAGAAGTGACATCTTTCATAAATTGAATGATTTATGGAATAACAAATTTCTTGCATTCATGCTGAAAGATACAATTTTTAAATTGAAGTCTGCAGAAGAAAACTATTTTTCAAATATAATATGAGGAAAAAGAAGCTATTTAAAGGCCCTGTAAGAGGAACACTAAAGAGATCTCACAAACAGGTGAAAAAGAGCATAAAAAGGCCAAGGGAAGGTGAATCTTTCAAGTTCTGAACTAGAAAACCACCCACAGGGTAACAATGACTTAAACCTGAATAAGGAAGGGGGAAGATGTAAAATACCGAAATAGACCTCTTGGTGTGTTTGTATGTAAACAATAAGTAACAGAAAAAGTAATTTCTCAAGGTGGTTGTAAGTGTTCACCTTTTGCCTTCTCTATCCCTCTTTTGCTCCAACGCATCACTTTTCAACACATACCCTAAACTATGGGGAATTATGCAAAAACCCCAACACAAGTAACTTTGCGGACACGGCAGTATCCACATTGAAAGTTCGACTGGGTTTTTAGGGCACACTTGGAATCAAGGCCTACACAGCACACAAAAGGTTACAATTAGAAATGAAATGTGGAAGCAAAAACCACCAAAGAATTACTACCAAAGACCAGGTCATGCACTCAGCAACAAGGGACAAAGGACATTCCTTATGTCAATTGCTTTGTAGCAATGCAGGATCCTATCCGTTGCACAATAAACTTCATTTCTGTCTTTGGACATTCATATTCTTCGGACCTGCCGCAAATAGCTCAGCATTAATCAAAAGTCTGCCAGGGATGTAATCACTTAGAAAGTCAATCTGAGGGATCCACTTGTAAACATAGTGGTAAGCATGATAGTGTAGAAAGATATAACATTTTACCTTATTTATTGCCTTATTGTACCCGAGATTAATCTCAACTAGGGTGCAACCTCCTGATGAGCTCCTCAGCATTTTGGAGAATAGCCCCCCGCAAATGAAAACAGTCACAATGAGTCCATCACCAATCTCCTACTTGCTGTGCCTTTCCGGCCAAAAACCAAAATATTTGCAGCAGGGTGCTGGACCTCAAGCTCATTCACAATATCACAATAGTGGCAGCATCCTTCTTGACACAAAAAGCTTGTCCCAAATTGATTGATAACCATCTTAATTCATGCCTGAACAAATGAATAGATTGAAGTCACTAGGAACGGCAATAAGATTAAGCAAAACAACTCATAAAAAGGATCCAAGGAGGAGCATGCTGAGCCCCTTCCTTCAGAGATAGAACTATTTTATTAGTCTCCAATTAATTTCATATTGCTACATTTGGTAACCCCCTCTGGATGTCTCAACTATATTATCCCTTATATTTTTTTTCCCAACTTAACCCTCTGAAACTATTAATATCATTAAGCGAAAATCAACAACATCACAGAAGAAATAAACTTGCTATAATTGTTCTTCTTTCTGTGGTTTTGAGGGATCTTAAGGAAAGGCTGGTTCGATATTTATCAAGTATAGCCAAATACTTTCCATTATCATTATACACCCAAACTGACACTTTCGTGTCATCGACCTACTGATCGCAAAACACACATCTGCGTCCATTGGCGTCAAAAACACAACTATACCTAACAAAATCATCGATGTTTTTCAGCGAGTATAACAAAAACGAAAACCCATATCAAAAAGAAGATCTTGGAGAAAAGAAGTCCATTGGGGCCTAAGATGTTCGAGTAATAGTGGAGAGCTGTTTCAAGCATCGATGTTTTTTAGCACAGCTTCGTCGAACCTGAGATGCTTTGCCCCTTCTTTCAGCATTGATTGAATTCCATAGGGCTTGCATTTTTGTTGATCGCGTAAGGCTACACACCTACAGTATCTACTCGAAGACTCCTTAAACCCTAGCAAATGCTGTGAAAGGGTTTCTGTGGAGACAAAGAGACAGTAGTAAGTTGAAAAAATAAGAAGAAGAGGAAACCCAAATAAAAGCCCGAGTATACATTCTTCTAGCTCTACTACCCTGAAATATATATTTTTTAATTGTCGAACAAATATTTTGGAGTGTTTTTTAATATTAATTAATTAGGACAAAAACTTGAACTACACTATGTAATAATAGAACTAGGTGGGTTTCTTCTTCGATTATTTGATTAAATTAAAATTAAATTAATTTAATTGTTTTTTAAAAATTTTAAAATCAACATCAAAATAATAACTGTTAGTTTGGTTATTATTTGTTTTGATTCAATTTTTTCTTATTTAGTTTGATTTGAAAAGTAATATTTTTTTGAGTACATACTTGTCCTCGTAGACCAACACTTGTAATGAACAATTCCCCAAAAAAAGTTTATTGTCGGTTCACTTAAGCAATACTAAAGTTATCGTTACAAAAATAAAGTGATTCATTAAGAACAAGTGTGACTATTTTAATCTGATTAGGATCGTTAAAGTTTAACTAAAATACATTTGATGGATCTGGACATAGGATTGATATAGTTGGGGCTAAGTTGGAAGCTTGAAGAAAATGGTAACGTTCCAGACATACGTTCTTTAACATTAATCATATATATCTATCTACTAATTATATATATTATTTATCGAATAATATATAACATAAATTATAAGATTTATATATCTAATCTTTGCTCAATTTAGTTTTATTGGGTTGTGGTTTATATTTTGTAAAATCAAAATAAAATCAAATATTAGCAATTTTCAAAATTTCAAACTAACGTCAAGTAATAACTTTTTTAATGGATCCTAATTGACATTGTAATTCGATGTTAATTTTTTAACCATAACCAATAACAATATTAAATAATAACATTACTTTACTAAAAAGAAGAATTAAACAATGGAAATTTTTACACAATATGTGATATATGCTTAATTAAAAATTAATTATAAGCTATAATTAGGATTTTTGGTAGCTAGAATTGTTGCCTCTCGCTCTTCCTGCCCCTCTTTTTTCTCTCGCTTCTCTTTCCCTTCCTTCTCTTTTATATAAATCAAATAACATTAATTATACAAATTAAACAATAATTAACCATCAATTATAAATATAAATAAACATGTTAATTATGATCATTTTCAATGATACACAATACAAATGCACCATCATATCTTATTACTTACATTGATACAAATGATAGTTATCAATTATAAGTATATAATATTTAACCTTTATATTACTTTTTATTCATTGGGGAATGTATTTGTTAATAATAATTGTATTCATTAATAACATAATACTAATTACTTTCTCAATCGTTCTAAAAGACTGACCTATTTTTCGTTTTTAGTCTGCTTCAAAAGATAACCCGTTTCCTTTTTAAGCACACTTTGATTCAGTTTTCACGGACATATTTAAATCACAAGATTAAAAAAAATATTTTTATAACACTTGACTAAGTTTGAATTTAAACTAAAAAGATTGAAAAGTCTTCTTTATTTTTGTAAAATATTTGTCAAATCAAAAGTAAGTTCAATATTAGTCAAAGGGAATCCATTATTACAATTATTCAACAGATATACCTATACATTATTGATAAATTACATACTAGTACATATTAGAGTGACAAACACATATACACTACCATTCGCTTCTTTTATACCTCTCTCACCGTCTCTTTCCTTCCTCCCTGTTGCTATCTTGCTCGTACATCTTCCGTTGAACATGTAGCTATAAGAATGTCGTAAATAATCAACACTAACGATACATCTAAACTATTTTAGATCAAACACAATCCTAATATGTATTATATAGGCTGACCCATCATGACCCCTTTAAGGTCAATGACCCCTTACAGTTGACTACCAACTTTCACTTAGCCACTTCAACTGAGCTTTGTTCATTTTAGACACCTATGACTTGTCTAATTGTGTCATTTGACACTTTCTTAACATCAACAAAAGGTTTAAAATGTGTGTAATTCACTCGCGGTATGACATGTCATGATGACAAATTATGAGAAGCCATATGTCATTTGGTTAAAAAGAATAAAAAATATTATAAAGGGAAGAAGGAAACCCTTTAAATGTATATTTAAATATTTCAAGAAAATACTTTATTTTTCTAGAAAGTCATTTTTGACCCATATCTCCATTTTTTTGCCGCAATTAGAGTTCCGCTATAAAATTTAGGAGATTAAGATCCAAAAAGAATTTTCGCATGACTTCTCACTCATGTTTTTATTTTATAACTAGTAAATTCTAATTTTAATCATTAAATGTTTAGGTGTGCAAGAGAGGAGAGAGAAACAATAGTCCAAAATGGTGGATCTCCACTTTTCCGTGAGAAGTTGATGTTATTTTATTAGATCTGATTTTTTTTAAAAGACATTTTTTTGTAAGTTATTTCAATCAGTTTATATTCTTTTTCAATCCTTTTCAATGAGTATATGATTCTTTTTGTTTTACTCAAAATCAAATATAATGGTGGATGAAAGAATGTGAAGGAGAACGAGGGAAGAAGATGAAGGAACAAAATATTTTTTAAAAAATAAAATCTTTTCGCGTGGTTAAAATAGTGCACTACGCACTTTGTCAATTCATTACAAAGTGTCAAAAGACACACGGGCATGAACAATGAGGTGTCCTAATGAACAAAGTTTATTCTGTGTCTCATGAAAGTTGATGTCAATTTTAATGGGTCCCCTATGGAATCAATCTACCTATTTATCTCAATTTAATGTGGCACATATCTATAAAAGGGTTGATACCAATTTAAAATATTTTATGTTATCAATGTTGTGATGTACGATTTCTTTAACAACATAATTTTTAAAATAATATATGTTACTTCCACTTTGTCGTAATTTACGTGGCACATGGGAAACTCTGAGAGATTCAAAAGTTTAAGAAACTTTAAAAAACAAACGGGAAAGGGGTCTAAAATACCCTTGAAGAATAAAAATTGTACAAAACTACCCTTCATCCACTATTGGCTCACAATACCCTTCTCTCCAATTTTGGGTCCAATTGACCCATTATTTGACAATTTTAAATTTATACTATTTAAATATATCAGGGTACTACTCAACTATTTGTTATAATGTAAACTTCTTAATATAATTTATAACTCAATCTACTACCCATTACTAATTACAATTCAACACACCCAATTAATCAACCCGCTCCACTACTAATGGCAACAATAGAAAGTATCTCAATGAAGTTTCTCACAAATTTTGAGGCGAAAATGTCTATGGAGTAGATAATAATAACATTCAAGTCCTCATCCAAACATATTCTAGTTTCAAGTTTCTAATTAAAAATTACAGATAAATTTAAAAATCTGACTATGTGGACTAATTATCTATTCGTCTCCAAATATGTCTATTACTTAATCGATAACTTTTTTATAAAAGAATATATTTAAAGTTTTAGTATTTAAACAAATATTAAATATTTATAAACTCTAATTGAAAAAATGCATGAAATTAATTCGGGATGTAACTACTTTCTTTACTTCAATCATAATTCGAATTCAGCTTAAAAGAAAATCCATTGAAAGTTGTCCTCCCTAAATAAGCGGCTCAAACTTAATTTTAATTGTGTTTTCAATTCAGACTTGAATAATTTTGAATGTTTTTCCAAGATCTGTAATTTTTCGTCGTGTTTTAGTACTGTTTAGTTATGGCGATTTTTGATATTAGAATTTGTTTATTAATTGTGGTGGGGTTTAATTAGTATGAGTGGGTAGTGGTTGGTTTTATAAATTGATATTCACTAATTTATTATATCTACTAGTTGATGCGCGAAGTATTTTAAAAAATTATTCAATAGTTTAAAATTGAACGTAAATAGTGATCAATTTTGAACTCAATGTGGATGACATGTATTTTTTAAAAAGCCATAGGTAGGGTGAAAAAAGTATTTTGGAGCCATAGTGGATGAATGATAGTTTTGTACATTTTCCATACTTCGAGGTAAAAAAAAAATTTAGGTTGTGAAATTTTGAGAGTTCAATCCCAATTTTTATTACTTAAAAAAAACTATTTTTTTACCATTGTTTCCTTATTGTGATTTTATAGTGTCTTACCAGGTTGTCAAATAATCTCGGTTCCTCTCTTAAGCCCAATTTTGTGGCACTCGTAAAATTTTGAGAGTTGAATACAAATATTTAGTAATGTTTTTTTTTATATTTTAAATTTTAGAGAAAAGACATAAAGTCACCATTAAGTTGTTCGGATTTTCATAAGACACTTTAACTTTGTGCGACTGCCTAGTTACTCCACTAAACAGTTTTTGAACAAATATTATTATACTATTTTTTGATTCAGTCCCAATTTTAAGAAGCCAGTGATTCTACTCAATCATTACATGACACGGTGTTAATTTGATTAACCATATATTTTTTTCATTCTAAATTTTCCTTTATCTGTTTTCTTTCCTTATTTCTCCTCCTTCCTTTGAATTTTAATTTTGGATATTCTAATTTCTTTCAAACATCCATCTTCCACTCCCACTTTCAAGTGATTCATTCCTTTATTTTTTTCTTTCTTTTTTCTTCACTTCCTCCCCCATGTCAAATTTGAAATTAAACTTCCATTTTTTTCTTTTTTTTTCTTCTTCTTTCTTCTTCCTTTCTTCTTCGTCGTCAAGTCTGTTTAAAAAATTTATACTATTAGTACACTTTATTGAATTATTGATAACAAAATTATTATTTTTTTAAGAAATTTAAATTTTTTGAAGGTATAATCCAACTACTCCATTTTCATATAAATTCAAAATTAGGAAATGATATTTTTAAAAGATCAATGAAATTGAAATAACTTATTTGAATTGAATAATAAAACTATATATACTTCCTAATCATCTTAAATCTAATGAGTTTATCGAATTGTTCACAAGTAAGGAAATATTTTGATAAAACATTAAAATTAAAGAGAGTTAAACACTACTACTACACAAGAAACGGTGAAATTGGTGGTAAAAATATGATTTGCACGTAAGCATCTCACTGAATGGAGATTGACTAATGATTTTTTTAAAAAATAAGAAAGCAAGAGAAAAATAAAGGAAAATAGTTAACCCTCATAAAAACAATAAGAAATATACTTTATAGTAAATACTTGTACAATCCCCCACATTATAATCATTTATTTTAGGCCCAGAGTTCTCACTCTATTTGTAGGTTGCACACCACTTCTCTTCATATATGTAACGAAAATGATTTATATATCCATTCCAAAATTGTTTAGTGGGTAATTGAGAACTGTTGCAAAGTTAAGGTATCTTTAAAAATTTGGGACATTCAGCGGTGACTTATGTTTTTTCTTTTATTTTATTAATTTTTGTGATTCACGTATTATTTTTTAGGAATTTTTTTCCAAATAGCTACTATATTAATAAACTTAATATGGTTTTAAAACTATAGTTTTGAATATTATGATCCGTTTTTTCCTTGTAGCTACAATTTAGAATTCAATAAATCTTTTGAGGACCTTGATCCAGTCAAAATCAAGAGTTTTCAGAAGAATTTTCATCACCGAAAAATTTTTAACCTGCGGTGAAAAATATTCTGCACCATTACCATGAACTATTCCCCGGTGGCGAGCCCAACCATTTGCGCAATTAATCTGAGTAATGACACCTTCTTATTTTCACCCTCTTTATCCATTTAGGTTCGTTTTCTCCATCAAGATTGACCATATCAATGAAAACAATATGTAGAACACCAACTTAGATTAAAATCAAAGGATTTAATTACCATCTGTTGTTTTCTGAAATAAATTAGAACTGATATACTAAAAACATCACTTCAAATTTGTTAGAATGTAAATTACTGCAGATCCGCTCCCCCTCAACTATTAAAATAGAAATGTTTAATTTGGAGTTTCAATTAGGATTCCTTTTAGTTTGGTTGGGTGGGTTATTAATATAGGGCGGATTGTTAGTTATGGGGGTTACAAATATGGGTTCAATTATAGTTTAAATACAATTAAGACACGTAAAAAAATATTGGTCTGGTTAGTGAGAGTGATATATTTGTACCGATAATTGGAAGGAGAGGGACATATGTGATGGGCATGCATACACGAAGTCATAGATGTACCATTTATAGAATTCCGAGGGTAAATCTATTCCTTTTCCTTTGTTTAAAATTGAACTATTTTTGTATAAAACGTCGATATATATGAATTTATACAAAACAATAATCTGAACTTTTAAATAATTATACAATGGTACAATCATAACAATTCATACACCATAAACACAATTCAAAAATCATTGACGTAATTTATTGAACCGATAGTACTCGCAAATAATAAGTAACTAAACTTATAACTATAGCGATTATTAATGGTTGTTATATATTTGCTAATCATGGAATTTCCCCCCTTCTTTTTGAAGCAAACATTAATGACATACTAAAAAATAAATAAATAAATTAAATAGCGAATCCCAATTAAATACAAATAGAAGGAAATACAATCCGTCATCGACCAATAGCTCTAAGCCCCTCTATTCGTTTATATATATGATATACATTTTAGAGATATTTCATTCAAACCAACGAAAATATCATCGGATTGCAAACTTTCATAATTGAGAAAATATCAAAGCGGTTTTGGAATTAAATTTAAACGTTAGATCATACATTTTGAAATTATTTTTAATTTTTCATGTGTTTGATAAAATATAGACAAAATTTAAAAATCAAAAATAGATCTCCTCTATTTTTACTTTTTTTAACGTAAAAAACATTTCCAAATTTAATTTTTTTAAATAATTTTTTACCTGGTATAATTCTTAATGAAAATCTGATTCTGTAGATCTAACCCTGGGATACACTTTTGTAGAGAATTTACCGAAAGTTTTTTAATGTAAAACATAAAAATATCATTTTCGCATAAATCTATAATCAACTGTATAAATTAATTCTTTACTACTACATGTTGATCAAAGATATTTGTTGATACCTCACAATTTTCAATACTATTCATGGCTGAAGCATTACTTAACTTTTCCTGCTGTTAATGGAAGTTGTCTTCCAAAAGATAGCTTCCCAAAATTTCCAAAAAATTGGAATACTAGGAAGTACAAAGAAAGAGATGCTGAATCTGCAGAGCACATTATCAACCAATTCAAGCTGTTTTACAAGATGCTGAGGAAGGATGAAAGAAAAACTTGAGAACTGGCTGATGAAGCTGAAAAACATCGTCCTATGAAGCTGAATGAGTTTGGGTTGGATGAAATAGATGACTGAATTTCTTCGTCAGAAGGTAATTCGTGAGGACGGGGAAACTCGTTATTGTGTTTCCATGCTGTTATCTCTCTTTATTTGAAATGTTTTCATTGATTGTTTTTGGGTTTATAGTATGAAGTTGAAACTGAAACCAGTTGTCGAAAGTTAGACTGGTAGCCGATGAGAGAGCCAAATTTCATTTAGGGATGTTGTTTATGACAAAGGAGTTTTCTTGTGAAAGACCACAGCGGATTCTTATGTAATTGAATGCGAAGATTTTAGGGAGAATGAGGAATCAAAGAATATAATCAAGTTACTTCCTGGAATCAATGTGTCAGTTTGGGTATTACTGGAATTGGAGAATTGGGAAGACAACAGTTGCGAATTGGTTTATAATGATGCTGTTGTGGAGAAGTAGTTTTTGATACGAAGAATATGGGTTTTGTGTCTCACACAAGGATTTAATGTGAAAGACTTCTAAAAGCATCATATAATCGTCACTGGTACTATTGTAACCTTGTAGAGAATGGATGTGACCAGCGCCGTGTCCAGGAGTTGATATTGGGCAAGAAATTTTTTTGCTTGTCCTAGATGATGTATGGGATGATGATCACGAGAAATATGAGAGATTGAAGAATTAGTTCACAGTGGTTTGGATGGGAGTAAACTCCTAGTGACAACTGCAATGAGAGGTTTGCATCTTGATGGGCACAACAATCCATAGCCGTTTGGAAGGGCCTTTTCAGAGGGTGATTGCTGGTCCTTGTTTCAGGAGCTTGCATGTAAGAATAGGCAAAAGACTATTAGCTTCTTGAGGAGGTTTTGGAAAGAAATTGCAAAGAAAGTAGGGTAGTTCCTTTAGCTGCAAAGGCCCCTTGGAAGTTGATGTGCTTAAAGACTCGAAATCTGAGTGGTCCTTCATCCAGATTGTGCAATGTGGGATTCTTTATGGAACATGAAGATGGATCTGGTATTCTTTCTGCCTAAGAGTAAGTGTATGAATACCTGCCAACACATTTGAAACATTTTTTGCATATTGTTCTATATTTTCCCAGGGATATCGGATAAATAAGAACACACCTTGATAACACCTATGGATGCAAAGGAGTTGTTCCGTCCCTCATGAAGCATACCACCGGAAGAAGTTGTGAATGGTTATTTCAATGAGTTTTTGTGGCGCTCCTTCTTCCAATTTGAGAAGAGAGTTTTATGGGATATAGTCGAGTGTGACATGCATGATCTTGTTCATGAGCTGCCAAATCTTAGGCGGTGTTGATTGTTTTATTACAAGCAGAACTTGGCAAGGAGGTTATCATTCCTGTGGCGACAGCGCCACTTATCACTGTTTTGGCCTGATGTGGTACCTAAAAATCCCGCCATGTTGAAGATTGCGCAAAAGCTAGCTGCGATCAATTTTTCTATTGGATGGGCAAAGAAATATCACAAAACTTTCCAAGAGTTTCTTTTTGAGCTTTAATCTATTCGTGGCTTTAGATGGCAGCAGTACTTTCGCTAAAGAAGTTGTCTAATTCAATGGATTGTACTCTTATTACATCTGCGGTACCTCAATCTTTCACATACTCCTGCTGAGAACATTGCCTAAGTCTATCGTGCCTCCTTAATCTTGAAGCTTCATGCTTAAGCATTGCACCATCTGAAGAACGTCCCGGCAGAAATTAAGAAAGCTGGTGAACCTTAGACATCTGGATATATATGGGATGCCCATCCTTAACCATGTTTTTTACCTGGTGGCATTGGACAGATGAGATCCCCTTCAACTTTGCCAGATTTACTTGTTAGGCGATGCTGCTTGCTAGTCGACACTCAATTGTCGAGACTTGATCTTCATGTGAATTAATGACAAGAACCTTGAGAACTTGTCCAATGAAATAAATGGCGCCAAAAATCAAACTTGAAGTGGAAGAGGCACATCCGAATGCTAAATTTAATATGGGGACTCTAAGTTGAAGAAATGGGACCAGCGAAAATGTTGAGTCTAGTTGTTGAGGACTTCAACCAATCGATTTGAGGAAGTTACACTTGGAGGTTATATATTGGTGCAAAATTTACCCGTTTTGGGTTGATGACTACCTACTTGAAAAAGCATTGTGGAAATCTCACTTCTCAAATGTCACAAGGGTCGTGGACTGCCTCAACTAAAAAACTGCCTTTTCCTTGAAGTTCTCACACTGTTGATGGAATGGATTCTGCAATGTATTTCTGTGGTGGTTCCTGCTGGTGTAAAGGATTCACCAGCTACACATTTATGCATCACGAAGCAACGACCCTCAGGAATATGCCCACTCATACTGGATTGGTCATTAATGAAGATCATGGTGTTCTTCCTCATTTGAAGAAACTTACGTGTAGGCATGTCCCATTTGAAAACCTGCCATATCTACCTCCCTCTCACTCATTAGAATTGTCCTGATTGTAAGTCACGTTACTTACTAGCATAGACAGCAGCCAACATTAACCTCCCTTATCATCTTATGATCAGTGGATTTTTGACCTTATAACTCTACCTGAAGGTTTGCTGAAAAACAATAAAAGTCTGCGGTCCCTGTAGAATTAGATAGTGTCCAGAGATTCGAATCTTTCGATTGTGAGCTGAAAGTTCTTCCTTGTATCGAGTCATTAAGCGTCAGTAACTGTAAGAATCTCAGTTCTGTGCTCGATTCCTGTGGACTTGGGACTTTGAAGTCCTTGTCCATTCATGGTTGCCATAACATTAGCCTGGAAAAAGGATTACAAAGCTTACAGTTTCTTCAATATGCATCACTCTCTGACTGTGGAAACTTGACAACCTTGCCGATGCCCATGAAACACCTTAAGTCTCTTCAAACTCTGCATATATGGAGCTGTTCTGAGATGTATATGCTTCCAGAATGGCTAGGAGACCTCAGTTCCCTTAGAGAATTGGAGCTGTGGTACTGCGGAAAATTAAGTTCTCTACCAGAATCAGTGAAAAAGCTAACTAAGCTTCAGTTTCTGTCTTTATGGGGCTGTCCAAATTTGGGATCAAGATGTAGAAAGGATGTCGGAGAAGATTGGCACAAGATAAAACACGTTCCATTCATCAAGATTAATGGTCCATACATCCAAGCTATGACAGGTAACTAATGCATTTTAGATCATGTGCTTTTTCTGGTTACACTGAAACAATCAGAATATTATATATTACTTCTCATTTTGACTGCTACAAGTTTCAAAATAAGTAAATATTACTTCTCATTTTGTTCAACATGAGTTCGTGTTCACAGAGACAAGAGAAATATATTGAATACAAATGATTTTACTATTGATGTATTGAAGGAGAGCCTGGGAGCAATAGGAAAGTTGTCTCTGTGAGACCCATATGGGTCACGGGGTTGAGCCGTGGGATTAACTACTGATGCTTGCATCAGGGTAGGCTGCCTACGTTGCATTCCCTTGGGGTGCGTCCTTCCCTGGACCTTATATACTGAAATGATTTTTATAATATTGATTTGAGGATAATGTTACATCATATTTAAAATTAATAATAAGTACACTTCATAATTGTTGTATGTTAGTTTTACTTCTCTTGATGGTAGTTTTGCATTTCAGGAGGTTGTTATTTTTTCGACAACCCTTAGATAGTTGGTCAAACCAAAACAAAGGGGAGAAGTATAGCTGAAACACTGTTCTTGCTTTTCATTTCTAAAAGAATTTGTCCTTTACTGTTTGAACTTCATATTGAACCAACATTCCACAACCCTCTTTATTGATCAGGGTTTAGGACCAACTACATTTCGTGAGGCAAGAGCATAGTTAGAGTAATTGCTGTTAAACTTACATTAGTTATTTTGTTTCCAGGGGATTTTTTATGTTTCGTTAAAGATTTGTATGTTAGTATAGAATAAGTGTGGGAGTTAAAGAACCTCTAGTTTGAGGGAGCCCTCGGTGTTTTCTTTTCTGGATAACGTTCAGAGAATCCTTAAATTCCCTAAAAAGAGATTAATGAGTATTGAAATGAAGTACGCCCAAATAGAGTGGAATGGATATAAAGGATTTATATAGCTGACACCGACTAGTTTGGGTTGAGCTAGTAGATTGATTGACAGTCTGAACATGTACATAGCAGTATCAGTTTGGTTTCTTATTCAAAAGTTTTATTGAGTTGGTCAATTTGGTTTCTCAGTTAAAACGTTCATGTAAATTCATATCAAACAGATCAAGGTTCCTGGTTAAATATCATAATGCTATCTGTTTGTGTGGTTAATGCATCAACTGTGAATGTTGTGTGGAAGTATCCCATGCCATCAGGATTTTGGTGTTATTAGTAAATCATTCCACATAATGTATTAGCCACTCTATCCTTTTTTATCATATCAATTGCAGTAACTTCTATTACTAATCCTCGTGAGTATTCCATCTATGGTAATCCAAATGTATCATAAGTCCAAATCAAATTGCTGTTTAATGATTTTGGAGCTAAAATTGCTGTTTTAGTGAGTAAAGGTAAATAGTCATTACGTGCTTAGCAATTGCGCCTCATCCATCTATTTCCCTTGAGATTCCTTCCATTTGCTATATGATCAGCAATGCTTTTTGTCATAGAAGTCATATGAAATGCTAGAGAATTGTTACTTAGTCCCAGTGATTTTAGGCTCTCATCATATCTATTTCTTTTACTTGCCTAAGGTTAAGTATAATTTTTGGTTGTAGCAGTACTGGGGTGGCAGAAATATCTTTTTGTCTAGCAACATAGTGAAGGTTTTCTTTAGAAATCAACAGATAAATCAAAGGTTTTAGAATTGAGATCCTTGTAGAATGTCTTGAGGGGTCTTTGATAATAGAACCAAATAATACACGCGACAACTTGACATGAACTCGAAGAAGTAAATTTTAAGCCTAAATATGAAAATTTCACTCATAGGATAGATCATTCACACAGAGTCTAAATCATACCCTAAATATGAAAGTTTCACTTGTAGAACAATGCTTATTGAATCAATGTTGGCCTGCATACTAAACATATCATGCAATTCATTTCACTACCAACTAGCATTACAAAAATCAAGTTGGAAGAACAAGATCTTCTTGCATCACTCGCTTGGAGATTTCATAATGATAATAACTCACTCTGGGAACAGTTAATGAATGCAAGAAATATAGATACGAATAGCTCCCATACACCCGCCCATACTTGGAATAATGTTTGTGCAGGTTGAAATCTGTCTCGAAGGTCTTCTCTGTCTAGTAGGCGATGGAGAAAACAAATGAAATCTCGGTACAACTCTTGGATCCAACATTCCTTGGCACTATGTAAATGATTCATAGGTCTCTCAACTTCAATGAGGAACACTTAAACCTTCTCAGACTACTTACATGATAGACAAACTTTTCTTCCTATCTTTCCGTTGAACTTCCTGAACACATTTTCAATAGATTGGACTATACTTACATTAGAAGTTCCAACCGCTAGGAAGATTTCGAGATCTTCATATGGAAACAAAATGGGTTGTTCAGTACTCCATCAGCCTACCATCTTTTACCACCATAAATTGGAAGAGATCATACACTTAACTGTAAATGGCTCTGAAACTAAACACTTTGAAGAAAATGACGTATACTTCCTTTGGCTAGTTTTGCATGACGTAATCCCATAACTTGAAATTGATAGAGTTATTCCCTTTCTGTTTTTGGTAACAACAAGAAGATTCCTAGTGTAATCCCACAAGTGATGTCTGGGATGTGTGAGACCTTACCCCTACCTTTGTGGTGTAGAGAGGCTGCTTTTGGCACCTATGGTAAATAGAAATAAAAATTTATTTAACAATAAATAAAAAATGCTCGGTATCCAATGTTGTTACAAGGGTAACTTAATATACAACCCTAAACAACTACCAATAGTATCCTCCATCAAACTGTTGAGTCAAATGGAACCCTCCTCTTACGAACTTATACAAAATGAATGTTGCTAAAGCTAACCTTGGAATGAAGGATAATGGGATGTATCAAGAAATAGCAATGGGGCAATAAGTTGCTGATTAGCCACAAAAACTAACACATTTTGCAGAGATTATATTGCGGTTATGGTAGCATTATCATTTAATTTATTGTTCGGATCAGCTTGCACTCACCTCGGCCATTGTCTTTTAATTTATATGTGTTGGAAGTTGAAAGAAAGGTAGTCAACATGCTAACTAATGGCAATGAACGTTATGCTAAATCTCGGTGATGATATTGCAGGTTATCCTTGACTAAGGTGGAGTCGCCAACCAAGTAGCTGATGGACTAGCTACAAATGGAAACAAAGCTGAATACCTAAGTATCTTCTTTTTAAATATCATCTGTTTTTGCCTCCTTGTGTCTCTGTACGTTATAAAGGTTAGTGGTCGTTTTGTAGCTGACTGGTGAGTTATGTTGATATTAAATCCTCCCTACGTAATATCATGGTAACTAGTTAGGATGTAAGTTATTCATGTATAAATTTGATATGATATTTAGTTTGTTATTTAGAAAACATATATAAGTTAACGAGTGAATCTATATTTTATTTTATGGTGAATGGAAATGCATATGATAGGAAGGAATATAATTTTGTTGCAAGAAGACAGAGAGCTAAAAGTCCAATTCTTTTGGAGTTTTTAAGTTCAACTTGTTCCTACTCTTCTTTGAATCTGAAGCTCCAATTTGTCTCTTACTGCAAAAGGAATTTAGCTGCTGCTGCCTGTGATTATTTGTCTCTTCTTTTTTTATTTTTTTGTTACAGTTTGCTTTCTCGTGACTTATTCGAATGATTAGTCACAATTCCTTTCAAGAGTCAACCCATACTCTTTAAGAATCTTTTTCAAATATTTTCAATAAAATGATTTGAAATTTTAGTAAGAGTACAGTGCACTGTTTAGATTCATCCTCATTATATAGACTCAAGGGTAACCTCTTATTAAGTAGTATTCACTAATAATTAAGATAATTCAAGAAGTATGTCAAATCAAACATAAAAGCTTTTAATGCTTGCATTAATATAGTTAAAGACACAATTATTCCTTAAATTTTTTTCTACATCTTTCTTTTTTTGTATTTTTTTCTTTTCCGGAATTATGGAATGCATGTTATTTCTACTAAATCAAATCACACACTGTATAAGAAATAATACCAGCACAACAAATAATAATATTACTAATATGTTCTTCGCAACATTATTCTTATACATTTTATCAAGCGCCGAAGAATATCTTTAAACTATTTTTGGTAGCATATGGATTATGTTTCGACTCTTTTTAGTTGAGTGATTTTGAAAAAGTCAAATGTGATTTTATTGCTAGTAGGTGAATTTCAAGAAGCTCTTAAAATCCATCTCATATTTTTTAGTTATACAAGTCAAGATAATTGCTTTTAATGTGCAGTTTAAGGTTGGCTGTAACAAGTAGCCTTGCTAGTCATTTGCATGCATCCACTGGGAAAAGAGGGTAAAGAATCTCCTAAAATGAGCTAGCAAGGACATGTATAAATAAATTAATAAATGCAGTGTCTGAGTTGAATAAGATGTTTATTAAAGACAATAGGTGTATATATGGGAAGTCCATGGAAAATGAGTATGACAAGTAATACGCACATCTATTATATATCATACTACAATTTAATTTTGATGTTTGGTGAGAATGCATCATTAATTGAGACCAGAACATGCCATTCCCAAACATGAAAAATAGCTATTGTCATGGAATTTAATATAAAAATCGTCGTGACGTTTTACCTGTAGAATTTGAGACACTATAAATGTGAGTATTTTTCAAAGACATGATCGAGACATGGCCAACGAGCGTTAATTATGTGAATTGTACCTGTCAAACTTCTCTTGTTAACAACTAGGCATGTTAAGCTCAAATAATGGCCAAATCTAAATAAAAAACTTGTGACTTTGAAAATTAGGATATTTACCTGAACAGAGATAACATAAAAATGACAAAATCCACTTCAGAAGAAAAACATGTTACTAAGATATACCTAAGTTTTTCACATTAAAATAAGCATATTTCTCTTATCAGCATTAGAATACAAGATCTGTTCAGCTACTTTCTACATGTTGTAGATCTCATATTTTCTCTTGACAAACATCATAATACAAGATGTAGTTCAGCTACTTTTCTACAACATGTAAATATATATTGCAAGATATGTAGCATGTACACTGGGAAATGGCTTTTCAAAAAAAAAAAATGAGTTTATAATGTTCGATATGGGAAATAAGACAGACCCGAGTAAGTACAACTACATTCAAAATCAGAAGATGGATATGTCTAACATCCTGCAAGACCCTGGAGTCTGGACTCACTCCGAAAAGAGAATCCAACAATTGCTAAGGAATATCTTGAACTAAGAGAACGTTAAGTAATACTTGATCAATTCCCTAATAATAACAAAAGCAGAAGAGTAACACTGGTTGATTGTTATCAGAATCAACTCCAGCAACTACAAATACAACAAGCTTTCACTTGTTTAGACATTGCAAGATCTTAACTACTTTGAGTTTTGCAATTGTAGAAGATATAGATATACTCAAGAGGACCAAATTCTCCACTAAATGTTCAATTTTTTGTTGAATGATCATGGTATTCATTTAGATAATCAATAAGATTATATTACAATTTCGAGGATAGAAATTACTGAGGGTTCCAAATGATAGTATGTAAATTAGTTTGATTCAAATTATATTTGAACAGATGCCAACAAGGAAAAGGCGGATAGTACCATGCTTAACATATTTTATACTGCACTTTGTCCTAGTGATTTGGGCATATTGATACTTGCATCAACAATAAGGAATATTTATGTTTCCAGGACCACATATATATCTGCAATAAGGCGTCTAAGATGCTCAGAAAAAGAATATTTTGAACAACTTTACACTGAAAAATCTTAACACGAGAGAATATTAATAGAGTAACACAATTACAGCAGAAAGATGACAAATCAAATTGGACGTCTGATGAACAAATGGAAATCTTATGTACCTTGTGAGGCCAGTTACCTCTTCCAGGATGCTGGTTCATTCGGCTTGCAATTAAGAAAATAAATGTGTTATGAAACAGCATTATAGGTTTATCTTCCTTCTCATGAAGTTCCAATGAGGATTTGTGATCCATATCCTTTTTATGCAGACAAGTAAATATAAGCATTGCCATCAATAAATTGTGGCATAAGTGAAAGTTAATCATTTGTCACTATTCATATATATCAACAATTGATCAAATACAGAAGAATCCATGAAAAGTACAACAGGTGTGCTTTTGAGCAACAAACATGACCAATCGATCGAATTTACTAATGCTCTACAATAAGAGCCTAAAGAATTCAACACCCCTACAATACCTCAAGTCCATATGATCTGAAAGCAAGAATAAGCTTTTTCTTGCTCATCAAATCCGAAAGACATTTCCAAATGACTTTCCAAAAATTACAATGCTCTACAAAGATTGGCACCAGAGTTGGAGCGATTGAATTAACAATTCTATCAGCTCTTCAATCCCTATCTGAATGCTCACCAACTGAATTGTTTCTTCTAAAACGGGATGTACCTCCTCTACCATTGCTGTGAACTAAAGACTCATTGTTTCTTCTACCAACGACTGATCCGCTTACATATCTGCAGCTCAAAGCTCTACTGATAGATTTTGACTTAGGTTCAACCCCATCACCCTCTCCACGAAATTCAGACTGCCCCTCATTTCCAGCCATTAAATCCATCAAATTGCTGCGCAACCCCAAGTCAGAGTAAACTCTCGGCGAATTCCTTAGTGGCGTTGCAAGTCTAGCATCTCCACCATCCCAATCTCTTTGTTTACTACCTTTTCCCCTCAAGTTCAACTGGCTGGTTCTCGACTCCACAGGTCGGCCCACGGTCTCAACCATCAAACAAGGATTGGTAAAACCATTCCAAGAATGTAGAGGTACCAACTTACTCAACCCACTCAAACATTCAGCCACCTCCTTCATTGTTGGCCTCCTCTCCCTACACGGCCTCACACATTTTGCAGCCACAACTGCCAATTGCTTTCTTAAACTAGGATCCTTGGGAGGTGGAATCCTTGGATCGTATACAGCCAAGAGCTTCCCTCTCTTTATCAATGGAATAGCCCAATCCACAATAGAGGGAGGCGAATACGCCACATCGATAGCTTTCCTCCCACTAATAATCTCCAACAACAAAATCCCAAAACTAAAGACATCAGTCTTGGTGCTCAAATTATCAGGGGTCACATAACATGGATCAAGATAACCCATCGTACCAGCAGGAGGAGTAGACCTCAACCTAAAATCATCAAGATGACACCTTAATGCCAAACCAAAATCACCCAAACGGGCATTGAAATTCCTGTCTATCAACACATTAGCAGACTTAATATCACGATGAATTACAGGAGGACTCAAAGAATGGAGAATATCAACAGCCTTAGCAGTTTGTAAAGCCAACTTCATCCTTCTCCCCCAACTTAGTGGACGAGAATTGGAATGCAGTACATCATAAAGGGTACCATTAGACATAAACTCAACAACCAAAAGGGTGTCATGAGAATCAATAGAAAAACCAACAAGATTAACCAACCTTGGGCTCTGCAATTTCGAAAGAATATCAATTTCATTCTCTACCTCATTACAATTCTCCTGCCCAGATGTCGAGGTGTTTCTAATTCTTGGGGCAATTCTTGAAGACCTCTTGACAGCTACAAGACGCCCATTACGAAGCATCCCTTTATATACAAGTCCATGGCTACCCCTACCAAGAAGCTTTTGGTCTCCCAAGAGAGAAACCATTAGTGGCTACTTGATCTTCAAGATCTCTGTAGTTAAACTCCTGGATTTTTGATGGGTTTCTCCTTTCTTGACTATGGGTTTTATTCGGAGGCCGGTACAAACTCTGGAGATTGGAAATTGATATAGAGATTCAGCTTTACATGATAGATAACCCCATAAATTTCGATTTTTTGTCTCTGTTCTGTGACACTCACAAGCGTTAGTGTGTTTTACATATAAATACTGGCCAAATCAAGAAAAACAAGATAGTTTTTTTAGCTTTGGTTTCTGGGTCTTGCGATTGGTGATTGAAGAAGCGAGAGGTTTTGCGATTATAATGGTGAAAATGGGTTGCCCAATGTCCACTGATTGACCATCTTATAGTATTGATTTTTGGCTCAAAACAAATAGGGTAAAAATGAAGTGTGTTGAACTAAAAATTATTTAATTTTCATATTTTATTTGGATGAATTTCTACATTTAGGGCTAAACTTCGAAACAATAGATTTTGATGCAAATTCAAAAACTTTGCTCTTTATTAGGTTAGTCTATTATCATATTATATTTATCGTTATTTTTTTGACTTGTTTTTATTATTATTTTAATGTTAATTTTACAAGTATAATTTTTCTATGCTTACACACTATTTTTTTTATAGATAATTAGTGTTTATTAAAATTGATACGTCCAATTATGCTATTAACAAGCATTCATAATCTATACTAGACGTTAATTAATAACTATTGCAATGAGTAAAAAATACCTGCGTGGAAAACGTACAAAAAGTAGAACATTTCATATTTTTTATACTTCCAAATAATTTAATCAAACAAGTATTTATTATTTAAGTGTGGTAAATTTAATGATGGTTGTGTTTATTTTATATTCAATATACAATAAAATTAAAAGAGTGGCTAAATTTGATGATGAAACCAACTTGAAATTGCCTCATAACGTTTGTTTGTGTGTGTCTTGTGTTTGATTTATTTCGTTCTTTATCACTAACTAGTAAATATCTCATACTTCAATTTATGTTTTTAAATTTTCTCAAGAGAGAAAATAATAAAAGTTCAATTTATCTTCAATTATTATTACGATTTAAAAATTAGGCTTGGATTGAGTTAATTTTGTTTAGAATCAAAGATTTTCCTAATAGCAAACGAATTAATGGTTAGAACAAAAGTCTAGGGGGTTAAAGTCCCTTCAATTGTGAAAAAAACTAAGTTTATTTAACTTCAAATATGAAAATGAAAGAAAAGTGTGAATAAGAAAGTAGAGGGATGAGAAGAAAATTTCCCACATTTTTCTTCTTAATTTTTTGGACTTTAGAGTGCTTAAGAAAGTGAAGCAAGAATGTCAGAGGGAAAAAGGCCAATTTATTTTAGCCACAATAAATCAGATAAATATAAAAAACAATCAAGACTACAATCCAAAATATGTTTATTACGGCTAACCATCAACTGTAATCAACAATTTAAAATCAAAGTTATTGTAGAGATTACCTTCAGCTAGCTGACACACAAATACATATTCAGTCAAAGCCTTTTGAAGATCGAAAAAATTCTTATTTATTGCATATTGAAAGCTCGATAAATTAAAAGAATTTATGACTGATAAATAATATGATAAGTTTTTTTGATCGAATTATTTGTTGTAATTTCTTTATGAATCAGTACCAAAGTTAAATGAGAAACATACATAAAAACTGAATAGAAAGCCAATCGAAAATACACTATTATGCCGCATAATTATTATTATATTCTATCTAAAAGAAAAATTATGGTCGAATCAAAAGTATTATAAAAATCTCTAGACACGCACTATTTGAAAAACTTTATTGACTCATTGAGTAATAAAATAACAACTACCAACAACAGTTGAACATGCAATAACAATCAAGATTGATAATAGGACAATAAAAAATAAGCTAGCTTCGACTCACAATATATTAAATAAAATGTGCTGTGTCAAAGAAAAAGCGTTTAAACAATTAGTTCGTAGAATATCATTGTATGAGACCATAATAGATTCCCAATTTTATCGTCAAATATTACAGTTCTCATCCAAAATTGTAGAGAAAAAATCATCGTGATCTTTTACAAAACATGATATACTCTAAAACATAAAATTGATGTAATATAATGTGTAAAAACTTGTTGAATTTGGAGTTACTACTTATAGTAATCCAGTCAATGTATGAATTAAAATGAAAAAGATTTAAGGAACAAAATTAATCCAATTTTGTTAGAATAATTGGAATTAAAGGAGGTTAATTAGGCACGTGATTTGGCCAATGTGGGCAAAAGATGCCTCTAAAATATTGAAAAAAATTTTTTTTGTACATTTCTTTCCAACTTATTACACAAAGCGTATATTTATAGGTTAAAATTTTTTTATTTTTATTTGTTTCATTTATTTAATTACTTTCTGGGATAAGAAGGAAAAGTGCACATAGGGATTGCTGATCACAGTAGGAATTTTATTATTAGAAAAATAATAAATTTATTATTTTTCTTCTTTTTTTTAAAAAAAAAGGTTGGGGGATGTAGACGTCCCCAACAATTGAATTTTCTATATGAATCTTTTCTTTATTATGCCTCGATAAAATTATTATGTATCACTTTGATTCCTTCTAAGTTAATTAGGATCGAAGATAGATAATAACCATGAAATTTATTATTTATGTAATTCAATGTGAGCGTTCTCAATTCAAGATTAAAGAAATTCTTTAACTCGAGTATTCTATACCTTTAATACTACATATAAATCTTCACGAGACTTGCTTGAACGTTTAAAATTGTTGGCTTGAACTAAATATATATAGATAACCATATTCCCAATAACATAAATCTTTTTTTGTTCTCGAAAGTCTACTTTTAGCTAATTAGCATGGATTTGAAGAATTTGCCAGTATACCGAGTATCATATGCTTCATATATTATTTTTAACGTTACGAGATTGAAACAAATCAAAAAACGAGGGACAATAGGGCTGTGATTACGGATGAAATTGTATTTATAATTGCGTATTCACACGTCTATTGGACTATACATAGTAAATTAGGTACTACAATATTAATTACGCGAACAAAGGTATTTTTCTATGAATAGTAGTATTATAGACTTCGTATACATTATTTAAAAAGGATAGAATTTTGAAAAACAATGATGAAAATGTTTTTTTTCACCTCAAATTATTTAATCAAATCTGAAGTATTAAAGAGTGTAATTTTTGTAATAAATATATTTAATTTTGAACTTATAATCAGAAGGCTATAATAAATTTGATTTAAATCTTAATTCATAAATTGGAATCATTGAAATAGCCTCTTGATTAGAGTGGTGTGTCAATTGTAATTAAGAATCAACTTGACAGCCTAAAAATTATTCAAATTCAAAAATTATTTCCTACCTAACGCATGTTTCTCCATCTTCATATTTCTTTATTTAAAAAATGAAAAATAAAATTGAAAGTAGGACAGATATGTTGATAACATCTTCGTGATGATATTAATTCGAAAAGTTAGAATTTAAGTAATTAATTAATATTACACGAGGGTACACAATTTATTTCTAATGAAATTCATTTAAATTAACAATGAAAAAATGTTTTATTTTGGTTTATATCATCAAGTGATATTTTATCCTCATTTAATTTTTTAATTGTTGATTAACGTAATTCTTATAATTATGCGTGAATATACATTTTATAAGTATCAAATATATTTAATCAGTTTTTCCTTCTTTTTGTTTGTGTAAAATACATGGCATGTTGTTATTTTGAGTAAACAAATATAACCCAATAAACCTATTAGGTAGTAATGAAGGTGATGGAGCTTAATTAATTAATGTTCCTAGATAATAAAATAATGTAAGAATGAGTTTATACGTCGATCGCTGTAGAAGCATATATATAACATGTTTTTCCCTAATTTGTATTAGAAAAGTCTTAATCTTTAATATTTTTGATTTTAACTGATCAAACATTAGAATTTTCTAAAAGACATTTCTTAAAAAAAAAAAAAAAAGTTAGGATTACAAGATTTTTGAGTAATAAACACAAACTATAATAGAATGTCCATTTCAAGCAGTTAAGAGGATACTATTTAAGGCACAAAACAATCTTTCATTATTGTACCATTTTAATATAAAATTCTGATTTTTCCCCCAAAATCGTGTTGTTATATTAATTTATATTCACAAGATAATACAAGAAGCATAAATTTTTGGATATGTGAAATGGTTACAAAAAGATTATTCTAAGATTGTGAGTCCTTTTACATATAAGAATGTGCAATGTAGCATTCACGTAACAGATTAATTTGTTCCAAAATGAGGGTTAATTTCAAGATTAAAAAAAAGATATTTTTTTATTTTATTTTCATTAAGGATCACGAGATTTACTTTAGACAAAGTGTATTGATGAAACAATTACAGGTGAATTGATTTTGTACGAACTAATAATTAGTACAAACCATTTAATTTAACACAAAGATGCTGTCTAAAAAAATTGATACTTATGATTTAGAAATAGCCTCTTTATAATTCATACTCCATCGTCACTTTTGTTTGTAATGTTAGTTTGCAAAAGTCAATTTAACTAATTGACAAGTTATATAAATCGATTTGAAACAAGATATTCAAAAAACCCTATATGAAAATACTATAAATTATAATTTTTTGGCATTAGTTTAAAAAAAATACACCTAAAATATTAAATTTGATATAAAATAAAAATTATGACAAAATAAATTGAACGGAGAGAATATAGACAGTCATAATTCGGCACTTAATTGTGGAGCAATTTAATCATCATTAATTTCCCAAACACTTGTACAAGCATTTAAGTACACGTGGGTTTAGTTAATTACAACAATTAATCATGGATAAATCCTTCACTTTTAGTAATGGGGAGCATAAATAACCAAATGTAATTAAATTACTAAAAGATCAGTTCTTTTTCCCCCCACCATTTTTCTTAGGTTGCAAAATTCGAAAAAGTTGGTGTGGATAAGCATCACCAAAGGTGTAACGCATTTATTTAATTGATTTATGATCAATGCTGATGAACAATTAAGCCTAATACCCAAAGTTAGAAAATTAACTCGCTCAAAAATTTTAATAGCCTAAGGTAATAGCATTTGAATTTTACTTTCATTGGACAAAGGTTCGATTTCACTTGTAATTATCAATTTTCACGTTTTTCCTTATTTCTGTGGTGTAATAATAAAAATAAGAAAGAAAACACTTGTAAACCCAAAAGGAAAAAACTATTTACAATGTCAAAACCCCTTACTTACGTACCCTAGTTTTAACTATCAATGGGCATTTAACCATCGCAGGGTATGTATATACATACTTTGGATGGCATTCAAGAGGAATATAGTAGTCTCTTCAATGGAAAAAAAACGGTTTCCAGTTACTGTTTGATATCATCAGATACCATGTATAAATAGTATATAGATATGTACACTACGATAGTATCCAAGGATGAAGAAATAATGATTCAACGAAATAGAATAAAAAGGCAATCGAACCTAAACAATTTGGACCGTGAATTTAAATCCGGATAAGATATATTGGGTGGGAATCTAATTGGACAAAAATACTTTACGTAATAAGTTAATTTTGTGAGTTCCCTAAACAGAAATATTACTCTATTCCGTTAGCATAGGTTTTGGATTCTTGGTGGATCCTAAGTTGACCCCCAAAATTATAATGTTCGTAACAAAAAAAAAAGATTTATTGTCCGCAATTTGAAGCGTGAAATAGCGAAAAGTGGCATGCAACTTGTGATGATAGACCAAAACCCCCCCATATGGTATTCTTGTAAACAAATTTCTTTAGGAACTCAATGAATTCAAAAAGTGAAATCAAGAAAGTGGTTATGGACTTAGCCAAAAGGGAAAAGAGGAATATTGAATGCTTTATTTCAAAAACAGTGACAATTTGTAAGTGTATTATTATCAGAGTTACTAGTATGAATACTGACAAATGAAAGGAAAAAGTAGTTTTTTATTTTTTCATTTTTTATAAATGAAATAAATTTTTGAAAGTTTACATTGATGCAAGCTCTTTTAGGCCTTCCATTTTTTTTCATCCAGCCACCGGTTAATAATTATTATCTTAGAGAATTAACATCTTTTTCGCCAAGAAAATGACTTGAGGTCAGGAGTATGGTATTTTATCTCAAATCAACCCCAACGTGTAAAATTACGATTTGTAAAAGCCTATGAGAGGATAACACTATTAGTTGAGCTACTGTATAAGAAATTGAAATTAGCCCTGTAATCACCGAGCTTTGTGAAGTATATTCTCTAGTTTTATTTTACAACTTCAAAGTACTCAACTAAATCATTCTTTATCACAAAAAAATTAGTCAACTAATTAAGAATTTGTTAGGAAAGTAACTATATTAAGGGTACTCGCCTATGTCCCTCTTTACTAATTATTACCCAAAATAACATTCCACCTTTTACTTGTTCCACTTTGATCTATTTATGTCAAATAGCTATGGTAGTAACTATAGCTAAATTTTAATTTTGGATGCATGGTTAATAATGACTCTGAGAACTTTAGTAAAACAGGTAGTAATACTAATTGAGAGTGAATAGTTAACTAGTAAACGGGGACGTGGGGAATAATATAATTTAAAAATAAGAAAAACAGCCAAGTAAAAATTAAAAAAGTTGAATTCCCAGGAAGTGTGGAAGGTGCAAGCAGTTGTAACCTTGGGAAAAGAAGAGAAAGTTTACGGCAAGTCCATTCAAGCCAGTGAGGAAAATCCAATGCAGTATCCACATGAAAAAAAAAGATTTTAAAGTTGACAAATAAAGTGAACGACAAATTAAAATTGAACGGATATGATAGTAAATAATACCCATGTTGGTGTCGTAAATTGTAGGATATCGTAAGTGGTATATTGTTTTCCAAAGGTCAAAGATTGGGATATGAATGCCAGAGCGATGGCACTTCCAAAATCCTAAATGGGTTTGTCCCATTTAATTGTGTCCTTCAATCAATAATCTGAAATGTAGCTTTCATTTAACAAAGAGTTTGTTCACTTTTGGAGATTGATATGATTCTTTTGTTTTTTATTTGAGAAGGAAGAAGTAACTCAAAAAGAATGTAAGAATTTATTTCCTCCTTTGCCAAAAAGTGGGTTAGTAGCTAAAGCAATTGGTGAATATGATATGATAGTGCAAACTTTTACCACTCAATGGTTATTTGGATGTCAAGGGTTTTAAAGTCAAAAAAGTAGTTTTTGGGGTTAGAAAAAAGAGGACATCGAAGCCTCATTTGAAAACTCTGACCAAGTCTTTAGTAAGGGAATATTATCAAAAAATGGAAATTAGGAAATATGACGAGAGTATCTAACTAGCGAGTGGCTTGCTTATAAATGAAGACAAAAGGGTAGTTATGTATTACTTTATGAAATGATTTTCACAGAGAACAATAACCAAAAAACCTGTCAAGTTAGGTGGGCAATTTACAGTCTTCTTCTAACGTGTGGACCAGTTCAGGTTTGAGCTGTACAACTAAGAGTCAATACACAAAAACCTTCAAATGTATTTAGGGGGATCATGAATTAGTTACTCTTTCATTTTTTTTTCTGTCCTTCACGCTTTGTAAGGGAACTTGGGATACATAGGATGGAAGATAGGTTCATATGATATAGAAAAGGAGCTAGTCTATTCCAATTGTCAAAGTCGATAGTTAGAGTATCAGAAACAAACTGCATTGGATTATTACTAATACCACGTCTATGACAAATAGAGCTACTGCAACAGAAGCAGTCGGCAAGTCAAAAAAGAACCTGCAAATCAAAGAATGATATCATGTTAGTGAAACTACACCTTCAAAAAAACAAAAATATAGCTAAAAGATAAAATGAGAGGGAGCCGTGGTACTTAGAAAAAAGAGAAAACCCAACTGAAATAGAGTATTGCTTCTTTGATTTATAGTGTGCTCATTTGTGCAACTAGATTGGTGTTCTAACAAGTCTCACAGAGAAGTTAATTACAAGTCGTACTTGATTTACCTTGAGATCAAACCGAAACAGACCAGGAAAGAAGAATAGTACACATCAAAGTCAGATAAAAAATAAGAAAAGTTGCCACTTCCTTTTTGGATGTTGAGTAATGGGGTTGTTCTCATTTTCCCAAAATAGATAATCAGCTCATTTCATCAAAGTAAAAACTCAATCTTGTACTGTGTTCTCCCGTTTCCCAATGCAAGCTATTAAACATGGCATGACAAGAAAAAGTCAGAACAACTCACAACCAAAGTTTCTGCTATGAATAACAGTACATAAAAATAATGTAAAGTTATAGCTCTAATACTTGGAAGGAAAAATTACAATTACTGTTAAATGATATCAACCAAATTCGGAGACAAGCAAAAGAATCCAAGTATCAAAAAGACGAGCCACATCAATTATTCCAGATACCAATATCATGCATTGAGAAATGGAGCAGTTGGAACTTGGAAAGAAGTTTACCAGAGGAAGCCAAATAAAGAAATGATTGAAAATTCATTTGGTGAGTTAGAAAAAAACGTGATCTGATAGAGGGATGTGAAACGGACAAGGACTACTGAAGGTAATAGTAAACCAATATAGGAAACAGCAGGAAGATCTGAACGGAGGAACAAGCCTGAAAAGTAAATTGTCTATTGGGTGCGTGGAGAGGCAAACAGGGCATCCGGGAGACAAAAAACATTAGACATATGGCAGGAGACATGAAATTGGAAAGATTATAAAACAGTGGGATTTGGAATCAATGTGGGTGCTAACAGTAAACCACTCAAAAAGCAATGTGACAGTCTTTCCAGAGCACGGGTCAATACAGCTGTTCGAAGTAGTGTGTTTAAGAGATTGTATTTGAAAGTGAAAAGTCCTAAAACAAACAACAATATAGGTCAAAGAAGTCATAACACAAGCAACGGTGGCGGAAACATTTGTAGATCAGTAACACATCCAAAGAAGACAAGAAGTCTTGGAATCTGATAATTTTCAATGAAGGTGTCAATTAATGTCTATGTAGATTAGTGGAAAGCAGAAAGAAAAGTAGGGCGCGACATGGAATGTATTAACCAGGCAGTGAATTGGAACTAGAAGATCTCCTAAGAGGAACTAAGGCAATCCGTTTCATGCAGATACTCCTTCTTGCGACCTTTTCTGTCTTTTGGAGGCATACATCAATTTCCGACTGGGTTATATATGATTGGCTAAAGCATAGAGAAACATATATTGTAGCTACAGGCTATTCTATACTTCTTCCATAGGGGGTAAGACCTTTTTACGAGTAATAAAATATATATCAAAAAAAGTATTCCTCCAATTTCAAAACTAGTTTTTGCAGCCATTTGAACTCCTCTATACAGGTTGCGCGACACTAGAACCAGTTTTCAATGATGGATAAATTGCTCTTTTAGAAAATTAGGGGTCTCAAAAACTAGATGTCTCTTGATCTGTCCAATTAGTCATTAGGTCAGCTAGGCTCACAGGCATAACTAAAAGTAAAAGAAACTCATATTTGATCTCTAGAAATTAGTAATTTTTTTTGACAAGCAAGGTTAGAAATTAGTAATAAACCTATATGTAGAGACAACAATTTTAATTGATGTTGTCGAAGTGCAAAATCACCGAGCTTCAAAAACAATTAATGCCTAAGCTTAGTAGAAACCTTTTAAATAGTTAAACAGAGAGGAAATGTACAGGGTTTCTGGTAAGGGATGGCAAAGTAAGAACAGAAAAAGGTAGACAAACAGATGTTAGCTCTTCCCACCATGCGGCCACGGAAGCTTTGCCAAAACCAGTTCTTAATTCAGTTTACAGAATACATTCTGTATGTATCCAGTTGTTTCTTTATTGCAGGAGGGTAGCTGCTTATGTCGCACTTTCACCCCAATTACTTTTTGTCATGGATAAGGATGTTATAACTAAGAAGAAGATAAAAAATCAATTTTTCAGAAAATTCAGACCCGAATAAGTGAAAAAGTGCGTCATAACTTCCATAATGTCATATATGCTTGCCAGTTCATTCTACTTGGTACTCACTAAAACACCTCATTTACAGAAAAAGCAAATACATTACAATCACCACGACACCATTCCAACTGTGACGCACTTTACATGATTTCAAATGCAAATACTCTTGTCCAGTCTTTCCGCTAGTTACAAGGTTAACCAGAAGTTAACCAAACAGTTAAAAGTGCAGACAAACAATTACTCCATAGACATATTATTCCCCGTGCTTTCATTTTCAAATAGAGAGTAATGAGAATATATTTCCACATACACAGATAGCAATAACCGATGTATAAAGAATCACACAATACGATAATGACATATTTACTATACTAGAATCCTTAATAATTCATTTTTTTTGTAGCCAATAAATCCTGATGGCTATGTTTGGTGCACAATTGGAAGGATCAGGTGCATGCTATATATGTTCACCACTTAAATATCAAGTTTTTGTATGCAGAAGAGTTTGAATCTGATTGCCGTGCACCTAATCCACAAATGTTAGCTGCGCTCTTACCACTAGTCTTTAGTAATCTAAACAGCATTCACACTGTGTAGTGTCACCACATGAATACAGTTCTTCCCAGATAACCAGGAAACACAATCAAACCAATCAAAGTCCAGGTTTTACACCTAAACAATGATATTACTTTTTTCCTCTTACAAATTACAAAACAAAGTCATCCCGGTAACTCAAGTGACACTCCCCGTCTCTAAATGAGGCACAACACACGAGGAAACCATTAGAAGAGAATCCAGCTTAAAAAAGAAAATGTAAATCCGCACTATTATACCAAACGATAATTGCGGCCAATAAAAATTAGGAACATAAATTTCACAAACCATGGCCATCCAAAATGCCAAAAAACGTCGAAGAAATCACAAACAAGGGCAAACCAACCTCCGTCCGTCCCAATTTAATCCTTTTCGTTATCAAGTCGATTGGTCTTACTGGAGCTATATCGAGATATTTAATTACGTATTATATCAAATGATTCAAATAGGTCTATTAACAACCCTGAGGACAAGAATCAGTTTATTTAAAAATTCCCAAGGATATGTACCAAGTGGTTAGAATCAGAACCAAAACATAACTTTGGTCAACTGAAATCTAGAGATAGCATGAATGCAGCAATGATATAGCGTACTAATTTCAAACCCTAGAAGTGACCTCTAAAATAAGAGAAAACGGCAGTACCCATGAGGAAAACAAAAGGGTAGCCCAGTTATTTTGAAGCAGAAGATTGGCGGCTTAAAATAAGAAGCATAAGGGGAGGAAGAATAGATCACGGCAGCACAATAGCTCCTGGAAAAACTGCGTACTGAGCTATCACGCGATCTTCCTCACCAAATGGGCTCTCCCTTCATCAACGGAAAATGCTTAAATATCTTTGATTCAACGCAACAATTTTCTTCTACTGCTCCTATATCAACACAATGATTATTCAAAGCCCTTAATAATCTGACCCGAATTTATTTCTCAAATCCACGGGACGCGGTGGTTTGAGAAATGATCCGACCCGATTCCTACCCTAAGCCTGTTTACATCCACTAACCACTTCTAATCATTTTTCATAAATAGCCATAACAATGGAGATAGTGTAAAATATGATATGTTAGGGGGGGGTTTCCAACGGTAATCTTTTAGTTTTATAAAGTATAATTATTTCAATTACATGTGTAAAAGAGTGGATTCTATTTACACGCTGTATGACATATCTAGGCTTGCATCTAATAACTTGAGTGGATTCGAATTTTACGGCATGTCTAAGATCTAAAAATAAAACTTAGAAGTTTTGTCCCAAAGTAATAGTTAAAGTCAAACTATTTACCTACGACATTTTGTAAATCATCCTACTCTAGGAGTGATGTGTTGTACATACATCAATATGTGGATGTTTTTAAAGTTTTTTCCACCATTTTAAAGTTAATTTGTGTTAAAATTATACTGGTATTTACATATGGGAAGAATGAAAATTTATGTTTAACAAGTTATGTTAGATTGAATATAACAATTGATTTACTCTTGCCTAAGTTCAAAATATTATCAAATTACAAAATAGTTCAAGACTTGTATCATCTTCATTTTGATATTGACCGGTTATAATAAAAATGTGTACAAGTCCCGTTGCAAGTGAAAAGTTAAAACTGTGGCTAATTTAATCGAAACATTAAATCAGAGAAAATTAGAACGCCAATAATATTTAGTCACTGCAATCATCAAACTTTGAACGCGATCTAGAGATGCATGTCTATGCTGCAAGTAATGCAAGAGATCATTGTCTTCGGCGCCTGACCTTCAGTAGTACTATTCCTTTTACGGGGAAGCGGTTCGAAATTTGTTCCATTTGATCAAATGCACAACTACAAGCTTCAACAACAAAGTGCGCAAGTAGTTTCAAAGTAAGTTATACAACTTGCT
Organism: Solanum habrochaites; assembly: GCA_027704765.1. Taxonomy (NCBI): domain Eukaryota; kingdom Viridiplantae; phylum Streptophyta; class Magnoliopsida; order Solanales; family Solanaceae; genus Solanum; species Solanum habrochaites. The sequence goes on along the minus strand of JAKWJA010001677.1, from coordinate 86,362 downwards.
TGAACTCTAAGCTCCAGGTGAAAGCAATGAAAAGCTAACTGCTTTAGAAGCAGTAAGAGAGAAGTTTATTCAACAGTGACTTAAAAGGTTACGGACATGAACGATGGACAATGCTCTAGTGTCACATATACTCATTAAAGCATAGTAGTGCATACTAGGACAAACACGTGTAGTTATCCTGTTGATGATGTAGAGAAAAGTAAGGTTGGACGATGAGATGTCTTAGTAAGGTGAAGGAGGTCTCACTTGTGATCCTTTCAGTACCTATTTATATAGGAGCAGATTCTTTTTGTTTAGCAGGCAATTCAACAATGAACAAGCATTTGTAAAAGCACATCAAAACAACGTTTTGATATTTAGAAATGATGATAAACACACTTAAAATCAAGACAACTAAAATAATGGCCTAGGACCATTAAGAGTCAACAAGCAGCAGGTAATACAGCTATCCGGAGAGGTAAAATGGATTCAGTCTCAACTACCTTTAAAAATATATGTTTCGAAAATAGTTTTAACGACAATTTACCAAACGTTCCTGCAAAATTGTAAAAGCCGGGATAGTCAGTTTTGATTACTACCAGTAAAAACATATTTCAGTATTAGCGTCTTGAATGCGTTCAAACTAAGCATAAGTGGAGCGAGATGATCAATTTGAGGAATTTTCCAGAAACAGTAAGAGCTTCACTTGTGTAGAGTTTCTGCAAGACACCAGTACTATGCCAAACAAGAAACAGACACCGCTTTTTATATACAAAGTCATGGGCTACCTAATGAAGTTTCAGCGAATAGACAAAATTCCCAAGTGTTTTGCAGTAGATATAGCAATAAATGTTACCTTGTGCACATATAGTGGGTAACTGGCGATATGCTTCTATTTCTATGAAACAGGAAGCAAGAGAGAGTCTAAAAGATGAAATAGCTAAAAATGGAAAAATGAGTGGTCACCATTAAGAATAGGAAAGGAAAATAAAAGCTGTTTTGTTGATAAAATACAGAAGATTACTGCAAATGCAGAACAAACTGACAAAACTGTTGAGCCCCTTACAAACATAACCAATTGTTACTGCAAAATTGCCAACAACATTGAGAACTGTATGGTTCTATGCCACAGACATTTTGGGCCAGATATAGGAAAAAGCTAGGAACTATCCTTTGATATGATCCATTCTCTAGATAATTACTCACTCTGTTAAATCCTAACTCGACCTTGTACTTAACAGATACGAACTTTGAAGAAAACAGACACATCCATTACACTCTCTTTATAATGCATCATCATGTTCAACCTTACTATATCTTTAATAGCAATTTAGACATATTTTTGAATTGCTTTTAGGAGGAGAGTTGGTCAAAGAATCCAAGAGGAGCAGCAGAAGTGGTTGGATGGTTACTCCGTTAAGAGGCACCAGCTTTTTTGGGTTACCTAGCGGATTTGACAAGCTGTCTTGTCATACTTGATCAGTCTTTGGTTATAGTTGCATTTTACCGTCCAGACCGAAATCCATATCAATCAAACAGAGGAATTGTACTTTTTTTCATAAATAAAAAACTATAGAACAGTACTAAAGAAACTTTAGGTGAAATGGCACTGTTGGTTCAAGTACAAAATGAAAACATTAAGCATATACGCTACCATCTTTCAAGTGTGTTACATTGCCTCCAGGAGGAAGTGCACAAGCCATAAAATTGCAATTGATATTGATGGGGGTTAGCTTAAAAATGAATCAGATTTTAGGCAAAACGAATAAATATCAAGGAAACAAAAAGGGAAATCTAAACAAAACAAAGTATGGGTAGTCAAACTTAAACATGCGTAGTTATAAAAGGAGTTATAGACTTGGAGGCATTAGTATTTCAATGAAAGAAAAGAAGCGCATCATCTATAATAGTTGTCTAAAGAAATAGTACCTTCCCACTTTGCCATTAACATCCCCGAATAAGGCAGGCAGGCACAAACAAGGTCTTCATGAGCGAGAGCCTTGCACCCCTTTTAATTCACCATTATGTTCTTTTAGTCTATAAAAGACGAGATCACCAATTAGAAATCAGAGGCTTAGATATAAGGGGTGTGTGTTGTGTGTGGGGGGGGGGGGGGGGGGTTGGTTAGTAGGGGGGGGGTTGGAGGGGGGGGGGGTTAGTAGTCGCTACATGCTCCAATGGGAAGGGGCAACAACCAGTTTACCACATATATTAGTTTTTCTCTTAAGTCCTAAAAAAACACTAATCTCCAAAAGTGTGCGGACAAGGGGAATTAAAACAACCAGTAGAATAAAGATTGTGCATTTGTCATAGAGAAACCTACTCATTCCAATTTATGGCATTTACTGGCAACCATCCAACTCTTCTAGAATTATTAAATTAAAGCTTCAGAAAAAACAAAGAAGATTTAAATGAAGTTCAAGAAGCCACAATCTAGGAACTCAAAACATTTCCATCATGGATGTGTTCGAGACTCTCGGTAGTTAATTATCTAAGGGAACTAGGGAAAACCACTGATAAACATTGTGTTGTTTTCGGAGACGCGAAGACAAGGATTTGATGAATTTCCCGAGAAAGAATCTTAAAACTAGAAAAAAATGAGTGAAGAAAGAAGCTACAACCCACCAAAAAGAACGGACCACAATAGAAAATCGAGTGAGTAATACCTTCACAATCGAGGGAAGCTGAGATAGAGTACACAAAATTCAGCTTCTAAAGGGAGATCAGATAGGAGAACTCCATCTCAGAGAGATCTTATAAAGTTTACCGATTTTTTCCTTTATGAAATTCTTCATAACCACAACAAACAAGCTTAGACATGATTAACACATTGCCGTAAAAACCAATAACAGACAAAACTGTCATTCGACTTAATTCAAACCGAAAAATAGCTCATGTCCATATAAGCATTCCAGACCCCACTTCCCAACTGGAGATAGACCTGGAACCCAAACAGATATGGACCGAGCACCAAATAACATGTAAGATATGGAATAAAATGATCATACTCAACTCGGAAGCTAGATTTTTTTTTTGGTAGTTGACACCCAACATAGGTCCATATAAGAATTACCACCTCTAACAGATTATTAAATAAAAGTAGGCTATCTATTTTCCCCTTAGAATAAACAAGACGCACCGGCGACAGAAATTGGTGAGTGACACCAACATAGTCTTATAGTTAATAGGTGGATTGTGGAGGCGGAATAAGGTATATACACACCACAAAGACCTCTTTTTCAGGAATTAACAAATTCCGTTGAATTGAAGCTGGGCTTGTTAGTAATTCCGAATATGATTGCTGCTGAATCTGCATCAGACTTTCTCTGATTGTGCTGCAACTTCCGAAGAAGATGGAACTTTGAGATTAGATTCAAAATTTTTGAGGGTTTTGGTGGTTTCAGATTATGGGGTTTCGTCGATTGAAGATGTGACAAAGTCTAGCCATGGCATATTGGCGATTATGAGTTTGAGTTTGTAAATCTGAATAATTGACAGTTGTATTAGCGAGCGGTTTGGATTTACCAAATGATTTTAGAGCAAAGTTTCAGCCTTTAATTTTTTATTTGATTGAGAGGATTTATCAATTTCATAACAATTTTTTTTTTTTTTTAAAAAAAAGATTTTTCCGCATGGGCAAACTTCGTGAAGCCCCAACTAAATCAAGAGCTGGCGCTCTTCTACATCTTTCTTATGCCCAACAACAACAAGAATGTTCTACAATTTGGATTGTTGTTTTGGCATCGTCAGCCATTTGAGTTACCCGCCAATGGGTGTGTAACTTGGAATCATAGGCAGGTTTTGAAACTAAACTTGTGTGATGATTTACTTAAACTGCCTTATTCATTTTGATGGATTTCGTCACCTGAAATTTCTCATCTTGCCGTGTCAGTTATTCAGATGAACATTTGACAAATTGCTGTTCTATAAATGTGAAAACTCCTTGACTGAAAATGTGGAATAATTGTTGCAATTTAAAACGTATATTGATTCGTCATCGCTTTTATACATTCAGGCGATATTATGACAATTGTGAAATCAAAATTTCTTGTCCGGCACTCAACATCTTAATAGTTCACGACGATCGAAGCTCAAAAACGAAGACCTACTAAACTGGTTGATTATTGTTAAAAAGGGAGTCGGAACCAAACTGATTAGACATGGAATCTTGTGGTTTATGAAAAATTAGGGATGATGGGACACATGTAACTCCATCAAGTTTAAACTCTCAAGAATTGATGACGAAAAACAAACAACAAAGACAATAAGAGAATATGAGTATAAGCTTATATACTAAGAAACAATTAAAAGAAAGTCTCAGCCTGTCGAAGAAATATGCTAAGAGTAGTTGTGTTCGACTCAACCCATAAACAAGCCTCTTCCAAGAATTTCTGCAGATGTTATCAAAAGGCATCCTAGCCAAAAGATTGAAACGAGCCTCAAACAAAGTAAGAGGAGAAATGGTGAAAAGTGGTAGAACATCGTATGTTTATGTATGAGACTCCGAATATGAGGTGTGGTTTGATAAGATCCGTTCATGTAGTCAATCAAATTGCATTATCATAGACTCTTACCGCAGCATAAAAATATGAATCATTGACATTATATTTCGATATCATAAACGTGTTTATCCATCGTACTGCCAAAATTACATCATACCTCAGCTACCCAATTTGGCAAAATAATTTGAGCTGGTTATTTTAAATTTGAATTCTGTTCAAATATACTTAAAGACTACATATTCAACCCCTAAATCAGAAAGTGTGTTAATATATATATATCTATATATAATATATATCTATATATCAATTATGGAATTATATTTATCCGATTAAAAATATTAGGAGAAGACTAAAGAGGACCATATTATAGACCTAATATCTTATCGTACAAAGTAAGTTAATTCTAAATTTATAGAGCAAAAATTTTTCCTCTAACAACAATGACAAAATATGGCACAAAGAAATTAATCTAATTCATAACTATTACCCCTATTGAATTTATCAAATATACAAATAATAGAAGCATATATAAATAAAACTTTTTCCTCCAACAAGAAGGAAATGACCAAATATAACAGTGTCTTTTCACATTTTTTTAATTTATTTTATAGTGATAGCTTACAAAAGTTATCAAATACAATTGCTAAGTTATTCCTAAATTGATAACAAATTTATTACTGGTTGTGGTGTGATATTCTATTAGGAAATAGATACGATATTACGTACTCAAGAAGGATTGATAAAAAAGTGAATAGTTGTATAGAAATGTAAGTTGTATATAATAGTGGATGAAGGTGACCAGCAAACTGTAAGAGACCACGTGTTTTTTGAAGAAAAAATTGATGAATTAGTTTTCTTATAACACTTGGTTTCACTGTGTCTACATGAAACTAACCACACTTCCTTCAGGCATTTACTTTGTGAAAAGAGTCTCAAAAATCAATTTGCTTGGTAAAACTCTAACGCGTCTTCAGCCAACTAACTAAAAATGACAAGTTACAACCAAAACATATCTAATTAAAACACAAACTATATATTTTAACACGTAAAAATAATTCAAAACATCGTTGCGTGTATGGTCCAGGTACTAAGCTCTCTAACCTCTCCCAAAATTTTGCACGCACCTCAAAACCAATATCTAGAGTGGGGTTAAAAGAGGTAGAAAAAGTATACAACTAGAAAGACAATCTAAAGGTTGGCCATCTCCAGATAGCAAAAACTGCTATTCCTTTTGAACTCACGGGGGCGAGAATGGATTTGAATCCAGAATCTGTCCAATTCTTTAAGTTCGGACTGACACTATTTTGAAGCTCTGGTGATCTTAATCATCCGCATTGCGTCGTTGCAAGCCAAAAGTTGCATAGTCCCAATCACTGTGTGGTGAGAAGTAACCGGGAATAATGCAAACAATATAAAACAAGAAGCAAATGGAGATCATATGATCTTCTACTACCAATACTAGACTCAAAATCTGGAAAATAATCTATCCACATAGCTACCTGTATCTGAAGGGCGGGTACTGAAATCACCAGTGTCCAAGACTGACCAAAGTTGCACAAGTTCTTTCTGAGCCGTTTTAGAATGTCCCCACTGTTAGTTTTGCAAAAAAGTGCTCCTAAACTTCTTTGAATATCCTCAATTTCCGTTCTAGCTGGATTTGCGCGTGATCAACCCAATGCCTCTGATGTTCTTGAACAATCAGTCAAAGTGCTATCACGGGCTTTTGCTGGGTGCAACAATCAGAGGATTCGTTCCAGTAATTATTGAGATTAAAACGCACAGCACAAAACCTTGGTTTTCCCAGTTAAGGAAATTAGAAGCAGATCCTTAACAAACCATACAAATCGCCATTAAAAGAAACAGAGAAAAAGGACACAGCTAACATAGACCACATAGTTTAGAAGTACAGAATCTAGGAGCAACTAGAGCTCAGGATGGGGCCAAGGTTGGTGGTAAAGCCAAAGTTCATCTAATTATACTCTTTATGACTTTATACGAAAAGGGTGATAATGTAGCAGCAACAGCAGTTTGTCCAGACAGAAATACAAGAGTGAGAAAAATACACAGTCCATTCTTCTAAAAAACTTTTACAGCCAAGAAAGTCGGTCAGTGGGGCAAAACGATTCTTTTGTTGATGTCAGTATAGTGCTCCATCTTAAAGGTATAAGAAAATTTCCATATGTTTAAGCCTAAGAAGCTTGAAAGGAGTTCAATGACTAAATTTTATTGAAATATGGGTATGTATAAAGGTGAACAAATGGAGTAACCGGTTACTGCAGAAAAAGTATAAGCTTCTCCTTAAAAACTATATATATACCCCAATAAGAACTTACAAGTGTGGTAAAGTTAATCCCACAATGAGGTCTTGTGGTTACACGCCCTACTCAATAAAGCATATAACAAAACAATGTAATCGAAGCAAATACAGTAGCGAAGAAGTCATGCTGAAAACAATGTTAAAGAAGAGAACAGCAGACAACGCCAACAAAAAAATACGATAACTGAAGCAAATGAAACATAAGTTGATATAAATCGAAAAAAACAATCCCCATACTTAACGATAACATTCACCACCTATAGGTAATAATGTATTGGACAAATTGCAAGGAGAGAAGTAACCTATGTCAGTAAGAAACGAATTGTATGGTCCGTCCAACCTACAGGAATGTACGAAAATGTATTGTAACGGATTTAAAGTGGAAGAGAGGAGAAGCAAACCAGGAACATTTTGAGGTATACCACCGTATTCTGAATGTAGGTGGGGGAGCAGCGGGAGATGCTGGTGGCTGGGCTGTGGGGCGGGCTGAAGTAGGGCTTGGAGGCTGCATGTGGAGCCATTTCCAGGTTCTGCACTGGATTATTAAATGCATAAATCCTCAGGAGCTGGGAAGGAGCTACAACCTGAGCAATCTTTGTCCAAGAGCTGGCCAGCTTGATAGGGTGAGGGATGTACGCAGGAGGCACGTTATGACCACCAGCATAACCTGGGTGGCAGGTCCCTGAAATAAAAATTGCAATGAGAATCATATGACTAACATTATTATTGCCCCCAAAAACCCCCCCCCCCCCCCTCAAGTTGAAGTGAAATAATGGATAACTTCAACTTACCGGATACAACTGGAGCACCAAGGTGGGCATGCATGATATGCTCCACATTTCTCAGCGCAGGGGGATCGATGGGATGAAGGAGGTCTAGCAGGCTGAGTAAGTAGCAACCGGTGGGGGAGCAATGTACCTGCAAACATGAGAAAAATATATATTAGTATGGAAAGATAACTTAACGTAAATGTGCTTCAAGAGGTAAGTACTTGTTTCAACTAAGCAGTATTATTTGGCAAGAATAGTATTAACATCCAAGAAAGGAAGGAAACCAAAAAGGTATACCTGAGGAAAGGAGGAGTTGGAGTGGGCCAGAGAACATGTTGGGTGCTGGAGTTTTGTTGTGGACAGGCTGGTATGGACAGGAGCAGCAAAGCGCTATTGTATGAAGAAAGAAATGGTTGTGATAATTTCAGCATAGGGGCTGTTTGAAATGCTAGGCTGGGCTGGATGGTTGCTCCTGAGAGAGGATAATCATTACGAAAATTCTAAGATAACAGTCCTGTTTAAGTAAGGTAACAGACCATTAAGAGAGGAAGAAAGATATACCGGATCAATAATGCGAGAAGGATCAGCCATTCCATACCAGACTGTCTGCAACATAGCCGGATCCAGTGTGCAGTTGTGAGTTGTCAAAGCCATAGATTTTAATCCGTCTTTAGCTGCAAAAAGGACAATATGCTAAAAATCGTTCAGTTTTCTTTGTTTGAGTAAGGGATTGCACTATCTAACTTGGCCCAATTTCACTTGAAATAAAAACCACCATGCCTAAAGTATAGTTAGACCAGAAACCATAAAACGAAACCACAAAATTCAAATAAAAAAGGGTACATGAGGAGGATACCAGTAGATGCTACTTCTTTAAATATTCAGAAGTAGCCATATCCCCTTCTGACAGCATAGTCTACATATACAACAAATACCCAGTGAATCCCAGCAGGTCTGGGGTTTGAGGTAGTAGAGGTATGCAGACCTTCCCCTACATCGCAGAGACTAGACGTTGTTTCTAATATTGCTGAAGGGAGAAAGAAGAAACAAACACAATCTGTTAGCCTTTCAAAGTTCAAAAGAAGAGCTGATGTTAACAAAGTCTCAGAATTTAGACCACCATAGAAATGAGGAAATGAAAGGACACAGATCAATATCTTGCAGTTTTTGGCTGACACTTGAAAAGTGTGAATAGGAGAGCGAAAACGGTATACACCAATAGGACGTAGAAGAAAATGGGAATCATCAAAACCAAGTGAGAAAAGGTACAGCTGGTTTGGGCAACTCTCAAACCATAGGAACGCTTCTCAAACGACTCTATCATGAGAAAACCCAAATATTTACACGTCAATAGTGTAAGCCTAAAAAGCCAGTACTGGATGGAGGCAAATGATACTAGACTTAATTTACAGTGAAGTGGTTTTAAAATTGTACAGCACACGAATTCCAGTAATAGCTTCCTTTATCAGTTACATGTGCTATAATGAAAGCATGAAAAGGGCAAAATATATGCAGAAGAGCCAGGAATAAACCAAAACCATATGACCATTCTCAAACATAAAAAAAGAAGACAGATACAGAAGTCAGTGCATAATAGTGCCGTTTTTCTGTAATGGAGAAATAATCATCATACATTAACTGACCTGGTTCAGTGGAGTGCAATACGATCTCGTAAGATAGCCAATTCAGGTGACAATTCCTCAGAGCCCATAAGCTTCAAGTATTCCATTGCAGAGTAGTAAAGGCCCTTGACTTGCTAGGATTTCGCATACTTCTCAAGAAGCTTGCAAAAGAGAAGCACGATCTCTTTTGCCCAGTTGCCAAGCAAAGACTATCGTCTTTTCCATTAAATCCTAAGGTAGGAACAGAAACTACTATTGAGTGTCTTACTGATAAAATAAAACTCAGAAGAATCTGAATGCAATACCTGAAGAAGGTAACATATAGTTTCATCCGCTTTCCTGCCAAATCCTCGACCTCTTTCTAGTTTTTCAATGTTCCCTGACCAACAATTCAACACATGTTGCTGAAGGCTGTCACCAGCAGCCAAGGAGTCTGAAGCAAGTGTATCGCCACAATTGACGTACATTCATCTTGTGGGCAAAACTGCATGAAGGTGATAAGCACGATCAAACAGGTGAACTCACTTCAGATGGATAACATAAAAAACTGCCTCGGTGAACATCCCAGAGGTGTGCACTTATTGATTGGATCAGAGCAGATTTTTATATATCCGACCTTGTCATATGAGCTTTGTTATAATTGCCCCCTTACACCTACCGTAAAACATAAAAAGGAAATAATGATTAGATGTTAGGTAGAGGAACTTACAGTGCAAAGGAGTGCCAGTGTTCCTTCAGGACTTCAAAGGACCGAAGTGTTTACAAGGCTCATTAGATCATTGTCACCATAGCCGCAACACCTTGAAGTTATTGTTTAGACCAAACACACAAATTTTAAAGAGCATGGACTAATCTCTATTCAGAAAATGGACAGCCATGATATAAAGGGACTTACCTTAAGGTAATGAAGAGTGACTAGTTTTAAGGTATTGATCACGAGTTTGCTCCAAAAGAAGCACCACCGACGTGAGCAATAACCAGAGCATCAGCCATTCATTTGCAGAATGCATTGTGCAACAGCCCCCTTATAGTCACCGACAACCAAACGCGCGTGTACAGTTTCACAAAGGATGTGTCTGCACTCTCCTCTTGTACAGCCATTTCGGTTGGGATCCTTCACATCAATCTGACTCGCAACATAAAGGTATTCACAGACGTGAACAGGTGTTCAGCTTCTTTGGGACTCGGAAGATTGTTAACAAAGGGGGAAATTCTTCCCCATGTCCAGCACATGCATTTTAAGTTCTCGTGTTTGCAGCTTTTACTGAAAGAGCTCATCAAGGGCAAGGGCATTTAACTTTGCTCAGATATATCATTCTGCCATAGTATCTTTTTCTTCAAAAGGCAGACTAAAACCAAGATGAGAAGCAGTTAAGTGTTGTCCTTGCATCCCCAGCTCTTCAAGAATAACCTAAAAGAAGCCCCATATTTCCTTTTCGCCTGAAGATCTGTTCAGAACAGCACAAGAAGCTAGGGTACAACCGGTAAAACGGATGCAACCTTGAAAGAAAAATTCCCCACCAATTTGAGAAAAAAGGACCATACTCTGACTATTGGAATTTCTTTTCACAGAAAACCCTCAGCGAGGGTTTTCTTCCATTTGAATAGCAGTCTCCCCCCAAATTCAGAGATCGAGTTACCAGACCTTGTTCAGTGACTATTGCTATGCACTGGGACCTACAAAGGAGTAGATGTACTACAAAGCAAAAGGCTATAAAGGAGGATTACAGAAAATCCACTGGCCAATACCTCGTTGGTCCGTTGGCCATCTTGCAGACCAATGAAACAAGCTTTCCACCCAAAGCCAAATGGACTCCAGAACTTTTCTTTAGACCACCCCCCCCAATGTGGAGTCGTAAGGGACGTTGATCAGCACATGCAATGAAAACCCAAGAGGTAACACCAAGGGTCACAACTTTTTCCTTTCAAAGCAGAACGAGACCAGAGATGCCAGGCAGTAATGCAGATAAAAAAAAGAAACAGTTCTTCTACCTCAAATGAGTTACTAGGTAAATAGGCATAGAAAGGTGCAAGGAAATACTCCGTATATTCTTCTTTTGTTCATGATAAGGCACTAATTGGCCGTGCATTTTTCCTCTTTTATATTCGGGCTTTTGATTCACTCCTTTCACATAAACTTGATATCTAGAGAGCCACTTATACATACACACATTCCTCCAGTAGACAAGCAATTTTTTAAAACAGAAAATTATGCTACAAAATACGAACATTAGGAGGAAGAATTGTCTCTAAGAGAAAGCACCTTGTTTAAATATATGATAACTTTCTTTCTTACATTCAAAAAGAACATACCGCCGGCATGCCTCCTAAACCTGAAAAGATGCTTATAGTACATACTAAGAAGGGCGAGAGGATGAGATTAAACAAAAATTCCATTCATACCTGCGCCAAAATAACCCTCCCATCGCCAGCTCGACCCCAAGCCCTGCAAGGACACATAATTTGAGTATCATTCACCAAGTAAAACAAAAAAAGAGACAATGTGATACAGGAAAACAACAAGTCATAAAATACAAGGAGAAAAGGCGTTCACTGATTCACCATACCATGTGGTCTTACATTCAAAATACCAAGCACTAACCACTGAATATGAGGAAGGAACATCCTTATTTGAATGCTAAGTTACTGAGGGATAGTGTTATACAGGTCCATCGTACCTACACTATGTATCTAGTCAACATATCTCAACTCAAAAATAGGCAACAGGTAACAAAAAAACTGGTTAAGAGGAAAAGGACAGGCAAGGAAAATCTTTCTAGAGTTCTTTATTCTATTCAGCATTGCGTACAAAAACCACTGCAATTTGATATATAAAACCATAAAATGTAAGAGGAAAGGACCCTCTATGTTGTAAATGCCCAATTTTCCGGTTAAATGATGATGAATGAGATCACCCCTGGACACTTCGGATACCCCAATGCACATCAAAATTCCAATTGGTTTCCAGCTGGCCAATCGGAGGACCACAATCTGGGAAAGTTAAACAGAGAACAATCGTATTCCTTCAAAGATTTCCATAGATAACTAAAAAATACGCCAAACATTCATTTACGAACTATTCACAAAATTAAAGGTCAACCAGAGACAACGTTTCCGAAAACAAAAAATTAAATTGACAAATGAGGATATGAATGATCAATTCAATTTCATTCACTCTCCGACACAAAATCCCGCCAAATTAGTGCGGTTATCTTTGGCCAAGTAAGCCAAGTAGGAGCTGTCACAGGGACCAACAGACATTGCAATGACACCATCAGTGGAAAAAATTCAAGATTAAAGGAAAATTGTAAAGATACAATTATAATTAGCATAAACTAGAACTCAATCCCTTAATAACGAGCTTAAACTTACATTTTTTGCTTAAGATTACAAACTATCCTAAAAGCCAGAAATTTTTAGGTATGCCACCCACAAATAAGGGACAACAATAAGCTTTAACTTATTGGTTGCCCTCAAGGGGACTTTGATGAAGATTTTGTTGAAATCTGAGACTGAGGATCAGGGAAATGGGCGTAGGTTTATTATTTCGTATAATTTTACCCTGTTACACATAGCGAAAGTCAAAAAATTCTTCCCCCATATAAAAGGATATTCAGTACTATTAAAAGGTTCCCAAGCTTATACTTTTCAACTAAGTGATGTTGATTGATTCTTTTAATCTTGGATAAGGCATGTTTGTGCTCCCTTTTTTACCTCAAAATCCCTCCATCTAACCAAGTTCTCTCTCTCCCCAAACTCCTCCATCTCATTTCTCAGCATTTCTTGCAGGATTCAAAGCTGAACTGATCCTAGCTGGCATCACAAGAATAACAGATTTTTTTTGGGGGGGGAGATACAGGGGATGGGGTGATTTGATTTAACATCCTTCCCTTCAAAATCTACCACCCAATCATGATGTTAAACTCCTTGCCACTCTAATCGTTAATAGCAATCCACTGGCAACATGTAAAAATAAGCTTGTATACAAAATCCAGTTACAATGCTGGGCAGCAGTTTCCTTATTTTGCCCAAAAAACAAGAGAAGATAGTATGATGTCAACAAAATGGATCCGATGACCAATCCCAGTACCAAAATTAACATACCCACAAAGTGGTGAAGGCATTTCGGTGGATGCATGTCAGCAAAAGACAGGAAGGACATTGAGAGAGCAGCAAAGAAGATAAGCTCCAATTAAGGAGGAGGAAACAAACTAATTACTAAATAACCAATCTGAATCACCATTAAGGAAACCACCATTGCAAAGACTGTTCAAGCCATAGCTTAGAAAAACAAATTAACTTGTATCCAAAATAAATTTGCATATCATTTGTCGTCCTCCAGAAAATATACCACCATTATACCAGTACAGCAATGCATTCCCCTCCACACCACCCACACACTTTATTATAAGAAGCGACTAGAATCATAATTGACACAGCAACTATGGGCTAAGCTCAGCAATAGTATTTCCCAAATCTCTGAAAGAGTTCAGCCTCATTGTGGATGAATTTCACCCACCATTTGTCTCTTCAAATTTGTGAACCTTCTCATAAGACAGGTTGAGAGCATGGAAATTATAGGTCTGGTGAGTGCACTAACTTTGTGTGACCCACGAAATTCTTTCACAGGAGACCAGTATATTCCGCATATCCCACAGCGGAAGCAATAAATATATTAGTTAGTCAATTAATCACGAGGATCTGAGAAAGACACAAGAATAGAATTTCTTACCCTAAGGTGCAGAGTGAACGTCTTCATCGCGAAGCAACGATGAGCTGAGTAGCAACATCCGGAGGCCACTGCAATACAGAGCCCGCCTTCTAACAGACATATGTGAAACGCGAATGCCCGATGCAGGGTTATTTTTCATTATGTTGTTAATCTCAAATGCAGGAGTAATGTTCAACTTATGGATATTCTTGATATAATAACAAAATTAAAGCCTAAATTTTTGGACTCCTTTTACCTGATCACTGGCTTCTGCTTCTGCAAATCCCACCAACTGAAATAAGAAAAGGAAAAAAAGGAATATTATGGCAACCCTTTAGAAAAAAGAGTAACGCAGGCAACTTCCGCTCTGCTCACCAGTTGATCCAATTAAGTGAAGTAGACGCCAATATATGCTGAACTTGTTGTTCAAGATACATGAAGAAATTTCACCTTGCGTTGATGATCACACCTGACAAAAGAGTAAGATATGAGTTAGAAAACTTGAATAAAATGTGCAAGATAGATTCTTCAATTAAAACTATAGCACAGTTATCGGCAGGCGTAGCAGATAGAAGATTAAAACCCATCAGATCAAAACCATAATAAACTGAAACAAAACTAACAAGTTTTTATGATATTGCATGTTAAGGCTCAGAATACCGGCGATAGAAAGAGAAACACCCAGGACCAATGTTCCAGTATTAACGGAACATACAAGACCACTACGTTTTCTGTATGGACTATAACTCACACTTACTCATTCCTCTTAAACCATCAGTTCCATTATTATTCTATGCAAGCCATTTGTAAGCGAAAGCAAAATACAAAACTCAGTGAGAAGACCATCTGTCTCAACCTTAAGGGCAGGTTTACCCAAGCCTGTATAATGCGTTGTAGGCCAAAGCGCCTGCTGGAACTCGCAAAGGTGTATGCAGTTGGGGCGAAACTAGGAGTATCAATCAGAAAATGGAACGAGACAATCCCCCACCCCACTATTTAGTTGACCTAAAAGTGAATGATACACTTTTTTGCTAATGGCTGGCAATAGGACTCGAAATCAAACCACTACCTACTTCCATAGTAAGTTCACTTGCTTGAAAATACCTTATTTAAAAGTGTATTCTTCGAAAAATGAACACTTATAGTTATTTAATTTAGGTTTGACTGTTTGAAACCGCAAATGTCACCGATATATGCTAATGTACCAATTGCAAAAAGTGCATCTAGTCATCAAAAACAGTCCCTTCAAAAAATAAAAAAAAAAATGAATTGTCCCTCTAGCTACATCATTGCTTAGTTTTCCAAATCATTCTTTTCAGTCAAGAGAATCATTAACAAAATGTGTATGGTATCTATTCAAGTTTTCTCGACTTAGAACACACCAGTCACATTCCTTAAGGTTAAGACCTTAACCAGGAAAGATATACTGAAAACTGGACCTACAAAAGGGTTGAAACGTAGTGGATTATGCAGCCAAGGTCACTCCTAGCCAGTTACCATATTACATAGCTTATTAAATTATAATACCAAAGCATTTACCCACTATTCAATAAAAATAGTATTTACAGGTGGTCACTGCAATCATTTGCTGCGTAACGTAGTTAATGAAGCAGGTCCCTGGCCCAGAAGTCCATATTGCAAGAAAGAACAACAACTGTATTTCTTCTAGCATGGAATCCGACCTTTTTACAACAAACTAGAATGTGACTTGAGGGGGATTATAAGCTCCACACACCAGGTTTTTAACCAACGCAATGACCAATTATGCAAAGACGACTCCTCATTCGGTTGAATGATATGTCATTAAAAGGTTAAAACCCCACAAGTCAAAAAACAAAAACCTCCTCAGCCCTTCCCCACCATTCCTCTCTTAATGTAAGAAATTCTTTGTGTAAAAAAAAAAAAAGATACTAAAAAGCAATATAACACTAGAAATATCTTTCTAAAAAAAGTTAATGATTAATCATAATACATTAGAAAACAAAAGAGTTAGGAATATTCCCTAGTTCCTGTATCCGTATGTTTAAACTCTTTTAACAGATAATATAAACCTCAAATGCCAGTTGTACAAGGTTCAAAACACGTGGATAATTAGCCCATTTATCTTCTTCTTCTTTTTTATGACGGGGAAAACCCGCAGCCGCTACCCTTTGGGTGCAAACAGGGGTATGTTAAACTCTTTTTAACAGATAAACCTCAAGTGCCAGTGGTACAAGGTTCAAAACACGTGCATAATTAGCCCATTTATCTTCTTCTTCTTTTTTATGACGGGGAAAACCCGCAGCCGCTACCCTTTGGGTGCACACAGGGTAAAACCCCCGCTCCTATGCAATAGCTTGCAAACCACATGGGAGAGGTAACTCGCACCAGGAGCTCGACCAAGAAGGCAAACCCCTTGCTAGGGTTTCGAACTTGAGACCGCCAACATGGAAGTCCCAAGCTCAAACCACTAGGCCACCCCGAATGGTTAGCCCATCTCTCTTCTCCTCTCCACTTAACAAATACCAGGTTGAATTTGTCTGTGGCAAGATTGGACCAATGACATGCGCCTAACTCACACATCACACCCACACATCATGTGATGTGCTCTTATCACTAAAACCAAAGCCCAAAAAGTAGGCATACTAAGTACATTTTGATGGCAATGGATTGGAAGACGGTCTATCTGAGAGAAGAAGAAATAGCAAGTGCTTGAGAAGAAGAGTAGTTGTGAGAGAATGAGCTTTGAGTGGCAATTCCATTCTTACTGTCCTAGGAAGAAGGGAAGGATGAAAGATCCAGGCAGCATCTTGTATGTAACTACCAATTTTCCCCATCTCGTATGTTAACATTCAATTTCAGAAGAGACGTTTCCTTCTCTCTTCACGGTAGCTCTATATATAACACCAGAAATTGAAATTAGCAATTGAGTGCTACTTCATTTTTCTTGTTCCTCTTTAGGTATTTCTGGCTATCAGTTACCAAGGGAAACTGCTGCTACTAGAGTTACAATCAACAATACCAATCAATTTTAAAACCCAATAGATATGAAGGAGCATTTTAATAATTGGAGTGTCATGCTTTACATTTGACTTGAATGAATGGCCTCAGAGAAATACAAGAAGTTTTATCATTTTTCCTTGGTTATCTCTTTTGCACTGTGTTTGATTTAGAGGTCTAGCCAGGGTGACACTAGAATTTATGAAAAAAAATTGCATGAGAAATGCTAATAAAAAAGATTTTAAATGTCAGATATTACATACTTTAAGGGGAGGGAAATGGCTAGGTTCTGAAGGTTTCGCAATATCCCATATACAGATTTCACCTTCATCAGCTCCAGATGCAAGGAGATTTGGAGTAAACCCATTAAACTCCAATCCACGAACCTGTAAGTAATGAGGGAAATAATATCATATCATCACAGGATTATGAAAAGATGCCTACACAAAGAACAGGAGGCAAAACCGCGAAAAGGTAAAACTTACAGGTCCTTTGTGCCTCGAGAGATTGCCGACAAGAGCACTTTCAATAGCTTCAGACCCATTTCTACTTCCAAAGAAAGTGACAGAAACAAAAATTATATAACGTCAAGGTTGAAAGATCAAAAGAAATATATATGCAATCAAAGCAACAATTCAAAAAATGCATCATAAAATGAGTATATTCTGCCCCCGTCTTTCACCATTAAAGGATAATATATAAGTCCTGCTACCTTGTGTACACCATTTTCATTACTAACTGTAAACAAGAAGAACAATTTTTCCGAGAGAACGAGCAAATAAACAAGTATAGGTGAAAACGAGACAACAAAAGGGCCTCAGTGAGGAAGTGGTTCTCAAAAAGAGTTTAAATTGGAAGAATCTTTATCAGGAAAGTTAAGTAACGCAGACAGCACCTCTGAACTCGGCAACGCTACATGCCCATGGCAATACATGCATATTTTGTATCACATCAATATATTGCCATGTACATTCTATACTAAAATTCGTATAAGATCTTCAGAAAAGCAACCACAAAAGTATGTCCTACTATAAGATATTAAAGAGACAAGAAATGATTGTTCAGGAATTGTCCAAGTTAAGTCATCAAACACGAAACTAAAATCAATATTTCTTTTGATTCCTTAGCTCGGAAAGAGATAGTAGAAACACTACTCCCTACCTACAGCCAACCCAACTTCTAAGCATCCCAGTTAAAAGATTGCATATTGATCACCAAGTTTTGGCATTTTTTAGTGAGAAAAATATATTTTATGACTAATGTTTTATCACGGAGAAAATGTCTTTAGGTACCAAAATGAAAAAGAATCCTGCCCTTCAGAAATGCACTGAAACCTGGATCGTCAATAGCTGATCTAGTTCATATACAGCACCACTATTCAGCGAAAGAACAAATTTTGGAGACACTAAACGTTTGCACTTAATTCAGCTCTTATAGTATCCATCTACAAGTGGAATTCCTCATAAAGGTGTGCATATAATTCGTGAATTCATCCGACTAAGAATTAAGTAAACCCGATCACTAACCACAAAAAAAGTAAAACGACATTGACCAATTCAATAAAAAAAAAGATAAAAACAGAAATTGGAATTACGAGATCAGAGGCTTGGGATTCCAAAGTCCAATATTTCCATCAACAAGCCCACCAGCAATGATTCCATACGAGAACTCCTCCGAATTGGACTGACATTTCCCCCAAGACAACCGATTATACCTCTCTGAACTCGGAATCGAACCTGCAAGTTTCAGCTGCTGATCATCCGATACGAAATCAACCTCAAAAATGTCGAGATTAGCAGTGGAGCTGAATGACAGATCCACCGCTCCCGCCATCGTTCCAGCCGCCAGATACGGTGCCTCCGGCGCGAAGGCCGCCGAAGCCGATCTGTTCACCATCTTTATGCACGCCATCGGATCAGCAAATCGAAATTAAAACTATCTACACGCCACCTAAACCAGAAATCGAATTGATACAGGTTGAGATATTGTGTATAGATTTTGAAATGAAAAGAAAATGGAGAGATCTAGGGTTAGGGTTTGAAAAATTGGGATCGAAGCTTTTTCTTCAGATAGATCGAGATGGAGAAGAGAGAGGACAGAGTGTTGAGTCTCTTCTCTGTTTATTTTTTCTTTCAGAATTAATTAATTTCTTTTTTTAAGATTAGATATTCTTCATATATAGTGTTCCCTTTTGCTATTTTTATTTTTTTTTTCTATTTTACTTCACTCGATTTAGATTTGGAGAAGAAGGGTACATGGGAAATTATCAGGAAAAGTGAGGTTAATATTGGAAATTCAGAATCGCCTTCGTCATAGAACCATTTACGTGTTGCCACGTGTCATACGTTACACATGTACCTAAAAGTCGGAAACTGTAAACAGAAAAAACAAAACTAAGGCATGGCTAAATTTTGACAAAAGAAAAATCTCTCTCTTTTACCTATGAATCAAAATCAAATTGTTGTTGACACTAAAAGTTTGTCATGGGATGATTTTTCAATTTTTTAAAGTGTAATTTAATATTTTTGTGCATATTTATTTTGTTGTGATTGAATTTTATTAGTGGATTGTGGACATAAACATTATCATATAAAGTTGTTTTTTGTTATATCCTAAAAAATTATTATTTGATTTTGATTTTATTTGTATATATCATGATAGATTAATCAAATAATTTTTCATAAAATATTATTGAAACAATCGACTTGAAGTTCAGTATATGTTTGTTCAATTAACTTGTTTCACTAATTTACACCGGCTTAAGTTCATCAAAAACTTAAAATTTATTTCTTATTATTATTTTAAAAAATTATATTTTCTAATTTGAAAACTACAACATTGAAGAAGTGAATTTTTGAGTCCTCATGATAGAACTCTCTGTTTATCCCGTGAAAAAGTAGTAAAATTAAACTAAAAGATCTTTAAAAATATTAAAAGCAAAAAAGTACTAATCAGAGTTTTGTTAGAGAATATCAAAATATTGAATTTCTCGTGTAGTTCAGTCACATTTGCTTATGCACCTGGACCATAGTAATTGACAATTCTGTATAGTATTGAAAGATCTAAGTTTTTTCAAAAATAGTATGAGTACCTTATTTACTTCTCGACATATTAGGAGCATCGTCAAGAATCAATACTATTTTCATAATAATGTCAAAGCAATAATGTGATCTCATGTTTTGTGCCTCTTAATGGTTAAGTTTAAAAACTATTAAGCAAGTTTCCTTTCAATTTCTATCACCTTGTAATTCATTTGATTTGTAATAATTAATTATGTTTGATATCCCATAATTTTATAGTAAATGTAAGGTAGGTGCATTCTACAGGAATCACACAATAATGTTTCTCTTATTTTAGAGATTAAGACGAAAATAAGATCTTTAAATTTTGTCTTATCGCTAAATATTATTGCTCAAATTTTTTTTTTTGTCCAACATTTTATTTTATCTTTTTATGCACAAAAAGAGGTCAAACTCTATTTTAGACGAAAAAAAAAGAGAATTGCAATTATAAATATGTTCTTCAACGTAATTTATTATTTGATTAATATATAAATAAAGTGTACAGAAGCATTAATCTTAGTAGATAGAATATTCTGTTTCAATAAAATAAAAAATTCTATTAAAAACATTGTATACTTATAGTATATTGAAGTTTTAGGTGACAATAAGTAAAGAATTTATTATTCGCAAAAGAGGCTTCCTAATATAAAGTGATTTGCTGGAAAGTAAGTAATAAAAAATAGTTGTTCGTATGATAGGGTTTAATGTTCTTACGACGAAGCAAAAGTGAAAAACAAGTGTTTTAGACATATTTGTTTGCATTTCATTAATGGAGATCTAAATTCATAATAATTTAGATTCAGGGCCTATTAAGTATGTTTTTCTTTAGTCTAATCTGCCCATTAAGTTCATTTATTTTATTTTAAAAAAACTTCTTAATGGTCTGAAGAGGTCTGGTTGAATCAAATTTTAGAAAACTCTAAACACAGTTCAGACTCATGTTAAGAAGTTATAAATAATAGTATCGTTCTCGCTGTAAGCGTTGTTTTTTACTCAACTAAAAAACTTTTTTTCTCTCTTTTTTCAACAAACGTCATTTTTTCCCTCTTGAATGGATAAGTTCATAAATCCTTTCAAGGTTTTTTTTTTTATATTAATAATTTTCTTGTATGAGTGTGTCAGAACCTTGTGGGTATTCGTGTTATCAAGATTTTTGAATGATTGAAAACAGTGTACTCCAAATATTGAGTATTAAAAAAAAAAAAACATTTAATCAAAAGTGATTTATTTGTTGAAATAAAATTTTTATGATATTTATTAATTTAATGTTAATTTCACATGCACATTTTAGTGTTGAACAAAACAACATAATTAGTTAGTTTTCAGATTTAGAGACAATTCTTAAATTCAGATCAGAGCAAAACTCCTGAATCTTAATGCAAATCTTAATATTAGATGTTGTATTCAGATCATATATCTTATTCTTTAATAAAACAAATGAGGCCTTGTAAGTCAACTGAAATAAAGAATAGAAGTTGAATTATTTTGATATTTTTTAAATAATAATTCGGTCCTGTGAAAATGTGTCTTGATCTTATACGATTGCGATATAGAAAGTTGTAAAAAAAAAAAAAGAAAAATTTAAAATATATGATGTTTCGATGTGATATATTGAAAGAAAAATTGATAGAATTATTATTAGCAGGTTTTAAAATTGGACCAGTGTTAGGGTAAATATTGAAACAGTGGTTAAATTATGATAAATAAGATTTTTAATGAGCTGTACCAAAATATATTATAAAAATTACTTAAATATCTAATTAATTTTACATTTTTTTTAAAAATTTCTGTCATTTGAATAAAATTACAAATTTCTTACTATAATCTGTTCTCGGATGCATTTCACTTTACGATATACAAAATATATGTGGATATACGAGATGTTTAGTAATGTACTTCAAAAATAGAGATGCGATGTTATAGAACGTTAAGAGATGATCAAAAATCGAGATACGGATATCAGAATGTACCTAAATTCCACCGAATTTAAAAAATTTCTGTTAATTGAAAAAAATAATAAAGATGGATAAATATTTGGAGTCCGGAGGGCCTAAAGGATACAAAAATATTAAACAGAAAATTTCAAAAACGGTATATAAAATTTTATATTTAACCAAAAACGGCAAAATGACTTGCAACAACAGCGATTGTACTCCACCGGAAAAAGTCTTGCAGCAATTTTGTCATGTGATTAATATAAAAAATTTTAATATTCATTTAAAATTTTTGTTAATATTTTGTATCATTTAAGCTCCGACGAACTCAAAATATATTTAACTCTTTAACACTATGAAATTTAGGTTAAAAAAATTTCATACTAATATGAAAGCTCCATATTAGATCAATCCAAATCTTACATTGATCTCAAACTAGATCACTATCCAAGTGCTATATATTTAGTACGCCAAATGTCATTTGGAATAGTATTCACAAATTCAACACAAGATTCTCAGTCCAGTACTTAAACTTCAATGCTTGAAAAATTAAAAATTCAATTTGGCAATAACCGTATTTTAAGTGAATATTAATTATTTCGAGGATTTACAATTAAGGATCTTCAATAGAATTATTTATATTGATTAACTATAAATTTTAGATGTTGTAAATGATATTTGATGTTCAAATCCAAGAAAAAAAATTGAAAACGGATATTTCGTTTATAACTAGAGTAAATAAGGGATTCTAATATAAACTGTCATAAGGAGACTATGAGTGGACCAACACAAAACAGTGATACAAGGTATGAATCACTACGATAATTAAAGTCCGTACTCCGTCTATCTCTGCATAAATTTAGTAAGTTTTTCTTTAAAGCGTTTTTTTTTTTTTGTAAAAATATTATTATGTGATTTATTATGAATTTTCTGTTGATGAGTGATAGAATTATGTAAAAAGATTAAAAATTCCGTTTGAATTTTTTTTTTCATTGAAAATAATTGAAATCATAGATTGGATTTCTGCTATTCAGACTCGGGGAGGGGGTGAATAGGGTGGCGGAACTGTTCTGGTGACCAAAAAAGGAAGGAAACGACTTGGTGGGGGGCAACAGGAAGTCGATGTCGTTTAAAACCGACGAAAGGGGGGGAAGCAAAACGCCAAGGCAGGCTTAAGGATGCGTGAATAGATAATGGAAATATGTATGCGGGACTCGACGAAAAAAAATAGTTGCAGGGAAGAATAGAGCATGAGGGGGGAGGGTTTTGTTTTTTTAAGAGACTTCTACTCAAGGTAGGAAGGTTTCCGATGAACGTGAGTCTTCAAAAATAAAGAGATTTTTTTAATATACTTGGAAAAAATGCATCCAAATATAAATAATGTTATTTCAAAACATGTTACAAAAAATGTTGTGGAAATGACTTCTCTCTCTATATATATTATAGAGAGAGAGATGAGACCAATATTCTGTTTCTTCTATACTTCAATTGTATTGTCAAGTTCCATTACTTCTTCCTCAACATCCTCTTTTGTGGTCCTTATCGCTTACGATGATTTCTGTTCTTATGGTTGGACTCTCTCCTACAGCCTCACTTTATTAGGTCTCGATTCGATGCGGCATGAACCCAATGATCAGTTGGTGGGACAGTAGACGGTGTAGTTTGAAAAATAACCATGTGTTTATTTAATGAAATCTCATAAGAGAAAAAAGTTTGTAAACGGAGTAGCGTACAGCCACTCCATTCTAACTTTGAGCATCGGATCATACATGAGAGACATCATTGCAAACGAGAGAGATTCTCCACACAAACGAACGACCGCCAAGTTCGAACTGACATAGGTAAATCGGACCACACCTATCAACCATTGTAGGGGATATATATAAAATAATATATTACGTGAATAAACGATTGTATAATAATGTGCACCCTATGACTAAAGTGTTGGGCGGAGTTGATTGAAGTCGATAGTTAGAGAGGACTACGACTGGCGCGGAGTTTGATTCCCGGACTGGAAGGCAACCTTTTAAAATAAGCTTTTAATTTTAGAATTAATTTTTTTTTTAAAAAAAATGCTTATTACAACTCATTTTTTGCACCTTATTTCTGCACTACTCCCCTTATTACTTTAAAAAATGCTAAACTTGACCTTGTTGTTACTCCTAACCCTAACCTTAAGTCACTCTTAGAATCGTCAACGGTGTCGGCCTATCTGCAAATCATGGTTTGACCCTCGACACCAAAATTATTTATTACACCAAATTTGGTATAATCAACTCTAATTCATTTCATCAAATTTACACTATTTTTCGTTCTTCATTATTATATTATTATTTCTTAATATTTTTATTTCAGAATATAAAATTCTTTCTAAAAATTTCACCATATATTTTTCATATTATATAATCGTTAAGATAAAAAATTAGTTAATAAATGTGGTGATAGTCTGATTCAAATGTTCGCGAATTGTTTGTTCGCAAGAATAACGTCGAATGACGAAAAGAAAAAGTCACCAATTTTCAATACTACAAAACATAATCAAAATTAATTTTTGACACGACAATTTTATTTTTAATAGTATTGATGAGTCGAAAGAATATATTATATTATTAAATTGTATTATAATCTTTTAAGTTATGATGTTTTATTGTACTGTTATGTTATTATTTTCAATGATTTTTAGTATATTTATATTATTGGTTTAAAAATGTATATGGATCGTATTTTTAAAATTTTCAAAGGTTATTGTAAAATAACGAAAAAATTGATCTTTTTTTAGAAAGGTCATACAGAAAAATTAACTTGCTAAAGACAATTTTTTATATCTCTAAAATTAATCTTTTATAAAAATTATTACATAAAAGAAATGAAATGACAAAATTTAATTGACCAAAATATATCATTTATATAATGTTTATAAAAAATTTATATAATTTTAAATAATATGGAGATATAATATTTAAAAAATGAATATATATGATTTGGTGTGATGAAAGATTCGATTTTTTAAAACTTACTAACACCAAATTTACACTTATATAAAAATTTAATGTAAATCTCGTGTTTAAAATTGGAGATGAACACGCATACTAATATGTATCACATACTATAATATTAAGTAATATTTTGTTTGTTACTTATCTGTATATATGTATATGGTATATTACTGAATGGGTTATGCTTGGATGTGATAGTTAAAAACTTACATCTACCTAAAACCCTTTCATAGTGATTATTATCATCTAAATTTGCTAGAACAAACAACATTCGGTGAAGAATATATCATTTATATTTGGACAAATCAAACAAAAATATTACGTTAATTTTATATATGAAAATAACCATTTTAAAAAACAAATCTTTTGTTTTATTATAAAAGGAAAAATATTAAGCGGCAAAATAAATGTGTACTATTTATACTCATAATCGCTATAATTGCTATAATTACACTCGCGAATAACATTACACATTAATTATGTAAATTGACTTCGAATTTATATAATAGTCATGTTTATATATGAATGAATTCGTCAAGTATATACAAATTAGTATATGTATATTATATAATTTTTTAAATTATATATACTATAGTATAGATTCACACGTCGCCTCTCTTCGCCTCTCTCCCCGCCTCGCTCGCCCCTCCTCTAAGCTTATAATATATATATATAATCACCTTCCTCTTGCTCTTTTTTCTATTTTATTGACTCTCTCCCTCTTCTCAGTCGCGCTCGCTTCTCTCCTTCATATAACACGTAGATACAAAAAATTATTAATTGATCCAAACTAAGTATAACTATAACGAGTAATGAAAATTACAAGTGTTCAACCAATACTATATATTACATTCACCTCCTTCACTCTTTTTCCCCTTTTCTCGCATTCTATCCTGTCTTTCTCAGGCGCTGCTCGCTCTCTCCTCATATAAAACGTACATACAATTATATAATTAGCACTAACATGACTAGTAATATTATTTTGTGTGAAATTTTCCCTCGGACCATTCCGACCTTTTCCCCCCAAAATGAACGTAGCGACTCAAACGACTTATTCAACGTTCTTGCAACTTACATAATATAATAAAGTAAAAGATATTGTATTAGTAGTTTAATATACACGTTGAAAGTTGACAAGCCGTGTGTGTATAGCTTATATATATGACTTATGATTATAAAAAAAAATAAGAGCCCGGTGAATTAAAAAATTAATAAAATTAAAAAAGTAATGTTGATTTTAAGAGCTTTGACAAGTAAAAATAATTTCAAAGGACTTTAAAAAATAAAAAAATTTTAGAATATTTGACAAGGAAAAATAATTTTAAAAATAAATAAAAAATAAACACAGACCTTTTCTTTATAGTGAATGTTTTACTAAAGATTCTCGTCAATTAAATTTAAATTTATATGTACGAGACATCTGAAATGAAGTAGTCAAAGAAGATTGAAAATTTGTGCATAAGTCTTGTTAATTTCGTATATGCAAAATTGAAATTCAAAACAATAGAAACACAAATTATTACGTTCAAAGTACTTAAAATCTCGGACATTAAATGTTATGGTAACATAAACGGAACGTTGGGGGCGACGACAGGAGTACCTTTTCTCTAAGTCGATCATTTTTTTAAGCAATCCAAAAAGATCGCACCGTATATTTTTTCTCTGGTTCTAACACCTTCTCTTCCAATATATCGACTATTGAGTTAGTAATTTTAAAAATTAAAAAACAGATTTACGAGGACATGCTCAAAGCTTCGGAATGGATCTAAAAATTAGAAGCTAAATCAAATTGAAAATGACGAGGACAGTAAGAAAATATAAGGCTAACGCCAAAACCAATTCGCACTATTTATCATCATTTCCCCAATTAACAGGAGGATTCATGACGATCAGAAGGGGATTTGATGCCGACCAATTGACGTTGAGGTACAAGTTCACATTCTCACAATTACAAATCCTCAATCATAAATCCATCCGGATCTTAAAAAAGAGTTGGAGCGATCGCGCTCCATCTTTTCTCCTTTACGTTCTCTTCAAGTACTTTATCTTGAATTCCTCTCCAACCTTTGCACCAATCACCTCCATATCTTCGCTCTGCACCAATTTGAAATATTAAATAGTTTATCGGGTTTGAGATAAAGAATTCAATTGAAATGAAATTTAAACCTGAAAGAAATATGGTTATCCATTCGGCGTGAGATTATCAGTATTGATTAGGCAATTTATAATCTTATCATCCTTGGCATGAACCAGATGATCCCAACTCCGAATTAAACAACCAAGCGCCATCAAAATCGAAAGCTTGCGCCTCTCAATTAAACACGAATCAAGTACTTTAGTGTAAAATCCACGATTTTTACACATTTTTACAAAGTTGGACACGTTGGTTACACGCCCATTAGTGGAATTTCATCTTCATATTCTGTAGACTTCTCGTGATCTCTAATCTTATTCTTGCTCCTTCTACTTTCTGGTGCCTCGGCGCAATTTTTTTTTTCGGTACGTAGTAAATTACTGAGAATGAGAGTAATTTAATTTTGAGTATTAGTTAAGCTCTTAGCAATGGCCGGGGGTAGATGAAATTTGCGTTGTGACACCGTAGCATGAAGGATGGTATACACGTGTCAGCATATTAACAAGGTAAGGGTGATTGTGTGTTACTGAGGAAAACTACCTAGTCTTTCTCTTATGTGAATTTGTATGTGAAGAAAATTTAAATTTTAAATAAAGTTTTTACCTCCATTTCGGAAAGAATGTTATTTCAGAGTTAATTATAGTTTAAAATTAGTTATTTCAATTGTATTGAAATAGGCGTACAACTATGCATTACTATGAATTATGATATAGATTATGAAAATAAGTTAGATCGCCAAAATACAATCAAATAAAATACTTAATTTTATCATAATTTATTCTTTTTAGTTCTCCGTATAATTAAGCTATCGCTTGGAATTATTTAAGAGAAAATTGTGTGATTACGTAAATAAATTATGTTATTATTGTCATCATAATAATTGTAAACATTATTCAGGTAATGATTAAAGGTATCATTAATTAGGTTGTTCTGTATAATTCGTCATATTTATATAAATTAGCAGTTAAACAATTTTTGTTTTGATTTGTTACTTGTGTTTATGACGATGTTTCTTGATTTTTCAATTTTATAAAGCATATTCATTCAGTCTTGTGCCGTATAATTTTTAAAGTCTGTATTTAAATGTATTAGTGTTTTTTAAAATTGTTATAGTATGATTTGTATAATGTAATTGAACATAATATATTTTGTACAATACTTTGAAGTTCAATATTTATGTTGCATCAATTTGTTATTTGAATTTAAACATATTTGGATAATCAGATTTATATTACTCCAATTATATCAAAAACCTATGACTTATATAAAAACACATGCATATAAAAATGTACATGCGAATCATACCAAAATAATATGTAAATTATAATTAGCAGTCAACAATTCTTTGGTTGTATTTGTACTTGTGTAGACGATGAGTTCTTGATTTTTCAATTTGTCATAATATTCATTTAAAACCGTTTGCGTTATTATAACTTTTAAAGTTGTATAAATAGGTAGTTTTTAAATTTGTATAGATGATTTGGATAATGTAATTTGCAATAAGAAGAATTTGTACAATTCTTTAAAGTTAAGATATTTAGGTTTGCAATCAATTTGTTTATTTTGAATTTTTAAACATATTTAGATACATTCAGATTTTTATATTACTAAAGTATATAAAAACACAGAATTTAAAAAAGTACATGCGAATCATACAACTAATATACGAATTATAAAAATTATTGTCCTCCTCCTGATCGCCTCTCTCCTCCTTCTCAATCTCTCTTCGTCTCTCTAGCCCTCTACCTCGCCCAATCTGCTTGCCATATATATTATCTAAATTGATACAATAAAATTGAACTCTTTCCACACTTGGCTCTTTCTCGCTCGCTTCTGTTTCCTCCCTATAATATGTAATTTTCGAATTGTAATTATCAAATATAGCTATAGAGAATAATTAACTTATTTTTTAAGAACTATATACAAAAATTCCTTTTTTACCCACATATATAAAAAATATAGTAATATTTTATTTTCTATTTTAAGGTAAATAGGTTCCGATTTGCCACTTGCCAGCAACGTTTACGATCTATGTAGGTATATGATCTTTATATAATAAAATAAAATAAATAATCAGTATTATGATAAATCAAATAACGCCGTCTTACAAGTACTTATCATAAAAACTAGCAGAAAACATAAAATAATATATAATCACCATTTTGAATCATAAATTCTACGTAAAATCTACTCTGTTACTTTTATTGTCACCAAATGATGTGTTTCCTTACATATGTCTGCAATGATGAACTCTATACATATGAAAAACAAATAATTTATTTGTCACCAAATTATGTGTTCTTACATATGTCTGACAATGAAACTCTATACATATGAAAAACAAATAGAATTACAATAGAATCTGAAGAAATACTCAGGGATCTATTATTGATTTAAGAGAAGCTTAGAGTGTATTTTCAAATTAAAATGATTTTAGAGAGTAAAGTGCATTTTCAATTAAAATGATTGAAGTTGATTGATGCATATTTCTTAAATTAGAATAATTTGGACTTGATCAAACTAGGATGAGTTTTAAATTTGTCTTTATATGAATATTGTATCATTTGCAAAGTGTAACTGAGATGCTTTTAAGGAATTTCGGATCCCTTTATATATATGCTATGAACTAGGATTTATGGTTAAGCGGCTCTAAGAAATGAAACTATATTGAATCACCACCATCTTGTATAGTCTCATAAAATTTCAATGTTATTAAATAAAATATATTTTTTCTTTTTTTGTAATATGGCATTAATTGGAATGTAATTTAGGTATCAAAAATAGAATTAATTAAAAATGTGTCTAAAGAATTTTTTTTTTCTTAATATAGAAAAATAGAGAAACAATTTTTTATAAAAAGTATGATAAATTAGGGATAATTTCGAGACCTCCCTCCCCCAAAATTGAATTAATTAAAAATGTATAAAGGAAAATATTTTTTTATTAAAGTTAAAAAGATATAAGAAAAAAAGTAAAATAAAATATTATAAATTAGGGATTAATTTGCAGAGACTCCCTCCAGATTTTGCTCCATAAACACTTCACCTCGCCCTTTATACCGATATTAGGTCTACCTCTATTATTGCCGAGCTATTTCTTTGGTAACTATGTTTAAAATAAATATAAACTTAATTTAGATTTGACAGTGTTATACCCTTATATATGCAAGGTTTAGATATAAGTTTTTAATTATTTATCTCTTCGTTGGGATAACATTTTTTCGGCTGTCGTAAAAAAATGTTTAACTAAAACAAAATCTGATCGTTCTTATCGAATTTCTCTCTCGAGCAGTTTATTTTTATATCTATTTGAAGAAAATTGTTAGCTGAAAAATGATGAGTTAGTGTAAGGAAAATATACATGAATTGATAAATGGAAATTGATATGAAAGTTAAATATTTGGATGATGAAAATGGTGAGTCAGATTGAATGAAGACCTTATGATCTTTGTTTTGATTAAAAAAACATTGTATTTGTGCTGATTTATTTTAAAAATATTGTTAAATAAGTTATTTTTATATAATTTTATTAATATAAAAGAATTAATTAAAAATGTAAAATTGTCAAATCTAATTTGATTTATATTTGTTATTTAAAATAAAATTTAATGACAAATAAAAAAAATTGACCATAATATTATAAATTATAGAAAAAATTAATATTATAAAAACGAACCTGAAGAAAAATCTCTAAAATTAAACCCCTATAAATTATTAAAAGTTTGAAACACTTAGCGGGTTCGGTTGTTTAAAATTTATAAGTGAAGGTTTAGAAGTGCACATCTTGTTGTGTGGCAATGTGTTTGCTATGATAAAAAGCATATGCTCAAAGCAAAAGTATTTTTGTTTAAAAAAGAAAAAAGAAAAAAAAATTTTACAACTCATATCTACAAAATTAAATATTAATGGAGAGCATAACTTCAATTTTTGTAAAATCTATTTGATTGTTAAAATAGATTTAAACAATGATGAGACACGAGAAAAGGCTAATATATTTCCTAAATTTTAATTTTCATTATGTTGTTATTAGAGAGATTTGCAGTAGAAATTTAAACATCTATTCACTTAAAATTTAAAATATTACATATGATTTTTAAATACGTTCTATTTTTCTGATTATGTTACTTAGAATTATAAAATTTTACTAATGAACATACAAAACTCAAACTATCGTACTTTTTTTTACTTAAAATATATTATGCAACAAATTAGTATTTAAAAAGTATTCATGTAAAATTTAATTTATTTTTAATTAAATGGGGTTATAAAAAGTGCAAGACAAAACAAGTGAATAATTATATTCCTTCTACATTCGTTTTTAAGAATCAATCAGTTAAGTTTGATTGAATTTGTCTATAAATTTTTTATTTTTGAAAAAAAATTAATTATTTATAAAATTAATATAAAAAATATTATAAGGTACACATATTTGAAAATTCAAAAAAAAATTAAGATAAAAAAATTGTATTAAATTTTGAAAATTAAAAGAATTAATATATTATAAAGATTATTTACTACATTTATAATAAACATGTAAAAGTGAAGGTTTGGATTATAACTGTAAAAATTTGGGAAGTCAACCACCACAAAGCCACGCGTAAACTTCACTTCTTGTCCCTCTAACACCTCCACACATTTGTGACACAAGGGCCCAGATTTCCACCTAAAAAAACGACACTTTAAACCACCGTACACGGCGTTCTCCGCCGTTCATTTCACCGGAAACCAACCAAAATTTGAAAAAAAAGGTTTATGATGTTGCGTGACGTGTCATCTTGCAATACATACAATTACGGTGATGCCCTTTACTGGGATTCCCGATATGTTCAAGAAGCAGGTTCTTTTGATTGGTATCAACGTTATTCTGCTCTTCGCCCATTTGTTCGCCATTATGTTTCAACATCTTCAAGGGTACTCATGGTTGGCTGTGGAAATGCTGGTAATCGTTATAATTGAGCTATAAAAATGTGAACTTTTTGTGGGTTTTGATTCATTTCTGTTGCTGTTTAGTTGTTTTACTTGAAATTGAGCTGAAAGTTTTGAATTTTTTGTGATTCTTGAAGGAATTTAGCATTATTGGGTTCAATCTTTTTTGAGTCTGTCTGGTTTGAGCTTAAGTTCTGGTTTGTTCTGTTACCTGATTAAGAAAATCGTTTTAATTTGACTCTGATGTTTAGATTTTCTTGTTTACTGTGAGCTTAGAAATTGGCTTAAATTTTCTGTTTTTAAGTTGCTTTGTGTTATACCTGGATATGTGATTCTTTGATCTGTATTTTTTTTTTGAGCTGAGGGGTCTATCGGAGAAAATCTCTCTACTTCTGAGTTAGGGGTAAGGTCTCCGTACACTCTACCCTCCTCCAACTTCACTTTGTCGGACTACATGGGATATGTTGTTGGAAAGTTGAAATCTTTGATTTATTGCTTTGTTAATACATTGTTGTGTTTTTTAACTCAACCCCATGTTGATATTTCCTTGTTTAATATGAGCATAGGATTTGAATTTTCTTTCATGTGATCAGTTTGTTTGCATTGATCTCTACCTTGTATGTGTGCTTGAAATAATTCTTGAAGAAATTTATATCAGTTGGCCCCTGCTTTATAGATTTTCTTACTTAATTTGTGCTAAACTTTTGCATCTTTCGTGAAGGGTTTTACGCGATGAGCTTTGTTTTGCGCCTGGTTTTCTGATGCTTCAAGAAATTCTTGAATAAATTATTGTTTTTTAGTTTTTAGTTTCAGATAGGAGGACTACTATTTGGAAAGGAGGCTTGTGGCAGGGATTTTCTTGCCTTTTTGAGTCTAAAGTTTTCATTTTTATTGATTTTAATGTTGTATGCAACCTTGATATGTCATACTTGAAGAAATTTACCTCAATTTGCTCGAAGCCAAAGCTCTCTGTTGGATGTGTAATTATTTTATTAACTGTGAAATGTTACAATAATCACGTTTGACTGATTACAATCATGCTTTAACTGGTAGTCTGGATATGAAGTTCAATGTTATTTATTTAATGTATTTACTGAGACTTTAAGATCTTTTTTTTTTTTGGTTCAGTGATGTCGGAGGATATGGTTAAGGATGGATATGAAGAAATAGTGAATGTTGATATATCAACAGTAGCTGTTGATATGATGAGAAGGAAGTATGAGGACGTTCCGCAGATGAAATGTATGGTACCTGAAAAGTTTCTTAGTTCTGATTTAGAAACCTTTTTCCAATTCTGGTGAGATAAATCTTTGTTATGAAGTTCTCCTAATGTGATTACCAGACTTGCAAATGGATGTCAGAGATATGAGCTTCTTTCCTGATGAATCATTTGACGCCGTCATTGATAAGGGTAATGCTATTGCCCTTCCTCATGTGCTATTTTTGGTTATTTTCCCTCCACTTACTGTCTTTTTTTTTCTCCGCATTCTGATCTTTTGTGGGGTATCATCTGGTCATTAATGTAACAGGAACCCTCGATTCATTAATGGTTAGTTTCATCTTGCTCTCTCTCCAACTTCATCAAATTTGTTGATGTGCTAACTGTTGACTGTTCTACACTCTTCTAGTGTGGTACCAATGCTCCAATGTGTGCTGCACAAATGCTGGGGGAAGTGAGCAGGTTGGAAATTTTATGTTTTTTCATTGTGTAATTTTGTAGCTATTCGTTATATTCACTTCTTTTCCTAAATATTGTTCTTTTTGATGAGTAAGAACTTATGACAATTGTCTTTTCATGTGTAGGCTTCTCAAAAATGGAGGTGTTTATATGTTGGTAACAAGAGGGCCAAATTCCTACTTGTAACTTCTATATTATATTTTGAAACATCAAATAATTGTTGTTCTTTGCTCTGTGTAGATAACATATGGTGATCCTAAAGCAAGGATGCCTCATCTGAATCGATCAGTGTTTAACTGGAAAATTGAGTTATACATTATACGTAAGTTTTTGTTGCAAGTCATGCCAAAATTGCTCAGTCTAGTATGCTAGATTATTAAATTACTATATGGTTTGCATGTGGTATCCTTTGTTAGAGATATTTGAATTGTATTTAGGCTATCAATGGAAAGGCTTATTTGAGAACCTTTGCATGGATCCTAGTTTAAAATTTAAACCTGAACACATAAGGAGACATACATAGTCTTGTTTATTTCTTTTTGTTTTGGTTGGGTTTAGAAAGTTTAATACTACGATTAAAAGTTTTTCAAGACATCAGTTGGATAGAAAATTAATGGATCCTATATTTGAGAAATGAATATAATTTAGTTAAATTACTTGAAAAGTATAACTTTTGAAATAACTTGTACAATTTTTTGATAAGTACTTACTGGTTAGTGTAGCATACTTAAATGATGTCTTATGAACATTACAAAATTGTTATTTGGGTGTGTGATAGCAACCATAGCAGCTCACAGAAGTTCTAGATCTGCCCTTGAGATGCAATCATGTCTTACCTCTTGACTAAACAACAACAGACCCATGTAATTGCAAAAAGTTTGGTTTTCGGAGGGTGGTGTGTACACAGCCTTACCCCTACCTTGTGAAGGTAGAGAGGCTGTTTCCGATAGACTCGTTGTTCAAGTAAAACATATCAAAAGTTAAGTATGTAAAGCAAATCCAGTAGCGAAGAAGCAATGTTATTTTTTAGTATTTTTTATATAGTGGTCATATATGACCAGTGAACTCTATTTTTGAGGCACATTCACCAATTATGCTAACCACCTTTTGCCTGAGCTTTTCTAACAGTTAATGGGACTGCATTCAGACTTAAACATTAGATCCTGGCAACAGGCAAAACATTGCTTAGACTTATGCCCAAGCTTAAGCCCGTCAGCTGGACTTAAAACTACTATACTGATATTAAGGCATGGTAACATTAATTTTGGTTTTCTTGTTTCTACATAGCGTGTCTCTGAGTCTTGCTATTTGACTCAATAATAGGCTAATAGCATACAGGAAGGGTGGAAAAGGAAGGGTGGAGGGGATGTTAGAAAAAAATCTGAAATGAGCTCTTTGGACTTTCATGGTAGCTCATGAATTCGTGACGGGGGATCCTTGACATGTCCAAACATGCAACACGAGTTTATGTAATACATTGTATTTGCAAATCAGGGTATCGTAAACCTGAGTTCATGTAATGTGGTAACTTTTGATTCAGGGAGTACACGTCTCGTATAATATGAATCGCAAAGTTTAGAAATTTATCACATGTCAGGGGTTTGTGGAGATCAAAAGGAAATATGTGAAATGGATTTATTAATTCGTGCAAGTGTCTTGTCATAATTTGTTAATATGAAAGTAGAATAGTGAAAGGATGTCATGGCAAGTTTAAAGAACATATATGTTTGGTGGTATATGTTTGTTTGAATTGTTAGAGGGAAGGAAAGACATCAAGTTTTCCAGGACGCTGCATAAAACTTGTACAAATTGTTAAGGGAGTAAAATTGCATTAAGCTCAGTTCTTCAGTAACGAGTCGACTGTCTCAGCAAGTGGCAACCATATCTATAATTTTTAGGGACAAGCTACAAGTTCCGAAAAATGTGTTCTAACAAATTCAAGCACAAGGATAACATAGTACTTCAGCTATATCTTTCTGAACACACATTTTAGTCATAATAATAAGTCAAACTCGTGTCTATCTCAAAAACTATTAAGTTTCTCCATTTGTTTTCTCTTTTACTCTTTATTCAAACCTTTTTTTACAGTTCTCTTATGATCAAGGGACTATACTTCAATCTATCTATGTGCTACATCACCTTTTTGTACGAGGATAGTAACTCTGGTACTGGAATTAGGGGGTAAAGAATTATCTGTAAAGTACAGAGCTAAAGTAAGTTTAGTGGACAAGTGAAAGGATGATTTTATGTATTTTCTTACATCTTTTGATAATATTCATCACGAGTCAAAATATGCTTTTAAACTTGCAATGGACAATTAGAATATGTTCTAACAAAGGAATCATACTTGTACTCATAAATCATAATAGCTTACTCATAAATCATAATAGCTTACAACATAATTCTAATTCGTCATGGTATTCACAAAAGAATTCAAGCATTTCATTGAAGCATAGTATGTGCATATACACACTACAGGCTTGTCCGGCTATGGAATTCAACAGTCTTTCTTAGAGGTGTCCTAATACATTGAAATCTCATCATTCATCTCAAATCATGCTGGTTATGGAAAACTAAACTATATTCGAAGCTGCTTGCCTTAGGTCTTCAACTTTTCTTAACCTTGATATCTCCACTTATTTCTATATATATAATACTCTAATAATCTAATCCTCTATCGAGAACCATCAAATATAGCGATCTTTCATTAAATTTATGCCGGTCCAATCTTGGTCACGTTTTTGGCCATGACATATCAGCCCCCTTTTTACTCATTTTTAGAGTAATAAGGCATAATTCTGATGAGTTCCCCTGGAGTTCACAAAATATGCCAATTAGGATTGATTTTTACATTTTACTGTATAGAAATCTTTTCTCTTCTCATTAGTATCCAATGAGTATTCATTGAATTTATCCCTCCAAGTATCTATCAAAAGTTGGACCCACAAAATTTGTATGCAAGAGGTTAAACAAACTCAAAGGACTAAAGAACACGATTCTCGACTTCTCATGTGATCGTATTAGGTCTGCTATGACTACAGTGGTTCAAACCCAAAGGACCGAAAGCCTGGTTTCAGGATTTCTACTGTAGTCACATTGGTTCTTACTATGACATAAATGGTTTAAAATGTTTACACTAATGAACTGCAACCACGTGTATTCTAGTGTGATTGAACTAGATCTTAGTGTCTTTCCACATTATAGCCACTGCTCTGCACACTTGTACAAAGCAAAACCAGAAAGACCAAAATATCTTTTAAAGGATCCAACCATGCACCCCGAATTCATTCAAATGGACACCCATTACCACTGCGCCAAAGGCATAGCTTTTGTCAAGGGTGTCAACTTTAACTACAGAATTTGACTTATATATATAACGTAATTTTTTGACGAAGGGTGTCCATCTTGGGGTGACTATATCTACGCCATAAGACTATACATTATACGATTAACCTTCTATCAAGAATGAGTTTCCTGGATTTTTCTACTATATACTCCTAATACTTGGCCGCCAAACTTAAAATGATTATGAATAACTTCCGAGACTTGTTAACTGAACTGATTATTTTTCTTGAAAAAAAGAAACAGCTCTGCCTAATAATATAAGTTTCTTAACTATTGTCTGAGTCCGATCTTCTTACTTATTTGTACCATCTTACTCCCATTTTGCAGCTAAACCGGGATTTCAAAAGTCTGGTGATCCCCCTTCTAATGTGAAGCCATGCGTGGAACCTATTCCCCTAAGCGAGAAGGGACTACTTCCGGAAGATTATATTATGGAAGATCCAGATTCTCATTTTATATACGTCTGTACAAAAGTTGATGAATCAGTGGAGCTGAGCAACAAATCCGCAGAACCTTTGGCTGATGATTTACTATTGGAATCGCTTAGCCTCGGGAAGGATTGATTCTTCAAGTCTCGGGGTTTCAAGTCGGCTGAAACCATGTATGTTTACTGAAGGATATACTTTTGTTATCTAGGCTTGTAGTGTATCTTCTTTTTATTGGGGTTTCATACTTCAGAAAAAGAGACTGTTTTGGGATGGGAGATGGCAGGGGAGGGTTTTGTTTGTCTTTTGTTTTTCCCTTTGTGTACTATTTTAGTAACGTATTCGGGCTGTCTTGGGTTCCCTTCGGCAGTTTCAGTGGGAACTGTTACTTCCTCGGGCACATGTATTTGGTAACTCTGTCTTATGCCCCACCAAGGTTGAGACTGATGGGCAGAAATCATTGACCCCCCGTGATATTTAGTCTTTTCTTACCTTTCCTTTTTTAGGGTGGGAACAGGTGACGACGGGAGGGGTTCTGTCCAGAATTTCTCGGCTCGAGATGGAAGCCAGAATAAGTTACTCCTTGACGTCTTGGTCGTGCCACGAGCTTAGCTTGTGCTAGGTGGTTATGTTGTGAATCTAATAATAGACATCCTATAGTTGTTATCAGTATTTAAACAATTTTGTTTCATAATGTTGTGTCATGTGTGTAGCATAGAACTGGAATATTTGTTTCAGTTTTTTACCTTATGTTGGTTTATGCCCTACTTGCAAGTCTTTCTGGCTGACTGGTTTTTCAATGCTGTTATTTGTACCATCATTATGTTACATCGTTTTGTATTGTATTGTGTCGTATCTAATCCTTACTCTATGGGATTATTGTTCTGTTTCGTTGATTGCGATAATTTCTCTCTCTGCTATAGGATGGAACTTTTCCTTTTTCTCTATGATAATGAAGATCTTAAAACTTTGAAGCCATTTTTCTCTAGAGATGCAGAAGGCAATGTGGATGATTAGTGAATCTGAGCACTTGCTATTACGTCTTACAAGAGTTGATAGATAGAGCAAGGGTGTGTTCGATTGGTCAGAAATTTTAGAAATATTTTATTTAGGAAAATGAATTCGTTGAATAAGGAAGATGACTTTTCTAACGAAAGTACAAAAAAGAAAGTAGCATTGTTTCCTCGTCAAAGTTCACACCATCTTCGTAGTTTTGTCTAGATAGGGTAATATTATTTATTTTCTATTAAGAGTACGAAAAAGAAAGTAGCATTTTTTTTGTTTGGTTTCGATCTTTGAAAATTCCTTCCAATTAGTTGATAGCCAAGGAGGAGCTTGTTTTAAAATACGATTTTAGCCGAATTTAATAACGAAAAAGGGCTTAAAATGTACTCAAAATATTGAAAATGGTACAAAATTACCCTTCATTTATCTATCGGCTCCAAAATACTCTTCCCACCCACCTATTGGGTTCAAAATATCCTTATCATTTACCTTTTGGTTCAAAATTAATCACTTATTTAAAGGTTTTATATTTAAACTATTTAAATATTTTTTAAAATGTGGCGCTCATATATTTGTTATAATTTAACTTATTAGTATAATTTATAAATCAATCCACTATCCACCCATTATTAATTAAACCTCTCCGAATTAATAAACCTGTCACATTATTAATGCAACAAAAGAAATCTACTGCCAATTGAGTGTTTTTAAAAATTTGATGCGAAAATTTCTATAGAAGTAAATTATCATAGATTCAAGTGTCTAAATAAAAGTTATCGATAAACTTAAAAGTCAAACTATGTTCATCTTAATTATTCTTACGTCTCAATTATGTGATTTTACTTCATAGGCAACTTCTTTTCAAAATAATATATTAAAGGTTTTAAAACAAATCATAAATATAAAATTATATTTTAAAAAAGTGCATGAATTAATTCGGGATGTATTACTTCTTTACCTTTAATCATAAATTTCTAAATTCAATCAATCCTATTGAAAGTGTCCTCCTAAATAAGCGGCTCAATCTAAATTTAATTGGGATTCCGATTCGGACTTGAATAATTTTGGATGTCATTTTCAGGAATATATAATTTAATTGTGCTTTAGTAGTGTTTATGACGATTTTTATATTATAGTTGAATTATTACTTGGATGGGGCTTAGTTAGTAATGAGTGGGTAGTGAGTTGGTTTATAAATTATATTAATAAATTAAATTATAACTAAAAGTTGAACGCCAAGTATTTTAAAAAGTATTTAAAGAATTTAATTTTAAAACAATTAAAGAAGTGGTCAATTTTGAACCCAAAATTGGATGACAAGGGTATTTTGTAGGTGAATGAAAAGAGCATTTTGGAGCCAATAGGTGGATGAAGAGTAATTTTATACCATTTTCAATACTTCAAGGGTATTTTAGGCACTTTTCCGATTTAATAACTTTAGTTTGAATTTTATTAGTGTCTTTAATCATTTTTTTTAATTCGTTGAACATATATAGTTACTCTTCCTTTGTTTAACAATAGGTGTCCATTAAATTATTTTGGGATGTCCAATAATACTTGTCCACTTTAAGAAGTCAATCGATAATTTTATACGATCATTTGGTGGAGTGTATAAAAATAATGTTAAATAAAGTGTATTAGTAATGCATGTATTTGCATTAAATCTATATAAATTACTTTTATGCATGGTTTTTGTTGGATGCATAAAAGTAGTATATATTGTATTAAAAAAATTATTTACATTATACGTTGCACTATGATAGTGGAAAAGATGTAAAAAAAAGTTTTGAGGGGTAAATTGGGTCTTTAACTGAGTTGATGTTTGCATTAAGATCATTGCATGGAAAAAACTTATCCAGATGTTTACATCAAACCAATGCAAAATGTATTATTATGTGATTTAATGAAATAAAATAAACTATAAATTTAAATACATGACACGCATGTATTGGTTTGGTGTAAACACCCAGTGCGGGTTAGCTTTAACCATCATTGCACTGCTAATACTAGAAATCTACGGTATTAATAGTGCACACCTTAATACACAATAAAGTGTGTACATGGATTAAAAAAGAGTACCAAACAAGATACTCGTAAATCACAAGGTTAATGCATGCTTTATTTTTTCTAATACACTCCACCAAATGATTCATTAGTTTTTAATTTATCCTTATCACCAATTATACTTATTTTTCTATTAAATTTTTTAAGATATTATATTTATAATATTCAAAGAATAATATAGTAAATTATATTTTAACTTATAATCTCTTAAGAAGTATGCAAAGTTAAGAGAAGATACCTATTATAAACAGAAGAAATATTCATTTCATACTCAATAAATTTAAACAATTAAATCTCAAATCAATAAACTTTAAATTCAATTACATTTACAAAAGGCGTAATATAAAGTGAAACATTTTAAGAACAATAATAGTAGCAAAATCCAAAAGGTAGAAGTATTTATGACACTCTTAAATAAAACAAGAAAGAGAAGTCTGATCACAAAAAATAATA
Source organism: Solanum habrochaites (assembly GCA_027704765.1). NCBI lineage: Eukaryota > Viridiplantae > Streptophyta > Magnoliopsida > Solanales > Solanaceae > Solanum > Solanum habrochaites. The sequence continues at coordinate 45,461 of JAKWJA010001677.1, read as the reverse complement.
GGGAACATGCATAAATTTTATCTTTGAATTTTTTTCTAAAAAGTTAATTATACTCTTAAATTATTCTAACGATTTATTATACACTTATTCTTGTTAAAATTATAACTAATATGTGTGACTAATATTCGAGATATGTGTGACTGATTTTGTACATTAGAAGGTGGTATTATGGTATTAGTTACACTTTTAAAAAGAATAAGTGTGTAATGATCGTAAATCGTCATGATAGTATAAGCGTATAATTATCTTTGTTTTTAAATACTCGTTCATTTTGACAAATAAAAAAAGATAATTTTTTTACTTTATATTCTCAACTTGTTTAAAGAGTTGATGTTTTTTAAAAGAAATAAATAAAATATCTTTAATGAAATTCTATGAATTAATAGGAACAAAATAATAAATTCATTAAGTTAATTATTATTTAAACTAATAAGTGACAATTAATTAAGAGGATAGAGATTACTTGTATAGGGACAAACCAATTTACCCCAAAAGGACGAAAATTGGTTTAAAAATCAAATGCTATTTCTTTTTTATTTCTCCTGGAAGAAATAAAATGACTTGTGCTTACCACATCAATTCCATAATTAAATTAACAATTTAGCCTTCAAATTGTTTGACTTAAGTTACTAGTAATGGCGAAAATTAATCCGTTTAAAATTTCGTACTACTTTTAATTGCATTTTAATGATATACTTAGCTTAATAAAATTTCCCCTAAAAATATATTAATCTCTGAATCAATTTGACTCTTCATAATTATTACTTTCTCTGGTTTGTATTATATGATCTTTTTAGTTTTTATATTTATTGTAAAATGAACATTTTTTTCATTATAAATAAGGTTTTAATCTTTCTTTTTCTTCAAATTTATGCTTATTTGAATAAGTTGGTTTGTATATGACCAAGAAATCGTATTAATTAAATATATGATAATTTAGTTAAAATACCTTTTTACTTATTAAGAGTGAGTGAATTTTAAAGAGACGCGTCGAAGCAAAATATATTATTACACCGAGTAAATAACTTTATTCACAAATAAAAAAATAAAATTTTAGGATTTTTCTTAGGTGTGAAAGGGATTTTTAGAACTTTAATAACGCAACTTAATAACTATAATAACATGTTAATTCTCAATGTAACAATTATTTAATCTACAAGTAATATTTATATAACGAGAATGTGCCAATTTTTTAAAAACTAAATACAATTATCAAATAATTAAATAAGCTTTTGTTATATGAACAAGCGTAAGCAGTTATGAAAGCACTAAATTTTTTATTTTTATTTTGGATTTTCTAGGCAGTGATCGAGTCTACATGACTACATTAAAGCTCCCATTAAATTTGAATCATGTACTGCAGGGATCATTTGAGTGTGGCGCTTTTAATAGGATTTTCTTCATATCAGAACTCGAATTTGAAATTCTGGCTAAAGGTGAAGCAGTCTCACTAATACACCACAACACATATTGATAACAATAAATACTAGTTATAGATATTTTAAAACACATATTTTTTCGATTTAAAATATGTTGAATAATTATAATTGGTAAATATGAATAACTATAATTATACTCAAACTTAATTCCTATGGATCTTCTAAATAAAAGATGTTTGGAAAATTATAAACGAACGTTTTTAGGAAAATAATCAAATTACATATTCCATAAATATAGAAATAACAAATTATGGAGAGATGCCAAAAATAATAATAATCTAAATATAGGAAAAACCAAAAATGGAAGAAAATAAATTATAGCAAGTTATGTAAACCCTTTTTAACAATTACCAAAAGTATCGGAATAAAAAAGGAAGAATTTTAACACCATAAGGATTAGTCAAGTCAAAGTATATAAAAATTTCACTGAAATTGTGAACTTTTTTTTCTTTCTTAAAATTCGCATATAATTCTAATACATATGAAAAATTAGCGAAGCGACAAAAATCAACAAAAATAGAAAAAATAACTGTGAAAATTACGAGTTACTCTGCTATTAATTAGAGATTGAGAGTTTTATGTTTATAAATATAAAAGTAGAAAGTGTTTTCGCCTAAATAAAACCCCACACAACATAAATTTAAAATAATCGACTCTAATATAAATATCACGCCAGATTAAAAAAGCACCATGAAAATCACTTATTACTCTATTTATAGAAAGAATAAAATGAAAGATGTAACATATGTATAATTTGAACTTTATTAAGAACTTTTAAAATAATAATAAAATTACTTATATTGCCAAAAAAATAAAATTACTTATTAAAATTGCAATAACACAAAAGAAATAATACCCTTGTTTTAAAGGAAAAAAAAATAAAAATAATTATATAGGAATAATTTAAAATCATTTGAACAACTTCTATTAAGAGATTTACGAGATTAGTAGAATTCTAACACCATAAAAATAGTAAGTTAACCAACTTATATATTTCCCCTTTTCCTTTTCCACACAAAAAATCTTTCCTAAGATCCTATCTAACAATATTTTCCAAACCTCATATATTGATTAATACTCCCTTTTGGGAAAATAAATAAATAAATATTCCTTTTTTGGAAATATAAAAATAAAACTAAAACAAATGAGCAAACATTTTAATATATTAAAACTAAAAATTCATTTATTAATAATAAGAGCATTTTTACTATATTACAATATTATTTACTTTTTGATCTTTCAATCTTTTTAGTTCTTTTGAGATGATAGGTACTCCGATTCATTCTTTTTACTTGTTCAATTTGTATTTTGTAAATTATTATAACTAGTATTATAATTAATTTGATAAAAATAATTACTTTAATAATTAAAAATAGTACTTTCCCTATATATTAAAATGGACAAACATTAGAAAATTTTATTTTTAGTACAAGTAAAATAAAGTAAAAGAATAGTAAGAGTTATACTATTACTAGAAAAAACCTATTTTTTTTTTTTAAAATGAGGAAAAGGAAAGTTTGGATGCCGAGAAAATAGAGCCAAATGTAGGAAGAAGAGAGAGAAAAGAGGAGAGAGAAAGAGAGTCATGCATAGAATTGGCCATGCAAATTTGCCGTTTCCAGAGTTTCGCCATTTGGGGACTTCACGTCTCTCTATCTTCTCTTTCTCTATATAGCAATTTTTCTTTTTCCTCTTCTTTTAGCATAACCAAAAACCCCTCTTCCTAATTTCTTCTTCTTCTTCTTCCCAAAAATAAATCCCCGAAAAAACAGATACAGGAGGAGGAAATTAAAGAGGGGAAGGGAAAAAAATTCATCAAAGACTTGTCTTTTGGTGTTTTTTTTCATATAATTTACGGGAAAATAGAAGTGGGTAGGGAAAAATTGACATAAAATTGATTGAGAATCTAAATATAGACAATTAACATTTTCTAAGAGGCGGCTGGCTTGTTGAAGAAAGCCGGGAGCTTTCTTGTTTCTTTGTGGGTTCTGAAGTTGCTGTTATTATTTTTCGCGCGTACTGGAAAGCTTTTTTGAGTTTTTTCAAGTACTAGGATGTTTTTTGGACCTCTTTTGAATTTCAAATTTGGGGATTTTTAGTTGTTTTGCAATGTTAATCTATCAGATTGATTTTAGGGATCTGTTTAATAGTTTTGCATGTGGAAGTTTGTTTGTATCGTTTGTAGCAAATTAGTTCTCGATTCTGGTTGGGTTACAGTCCATATTATGTTTATTCTGTAGAATACTGTACTATAAAGATGGGTTTGTCATTTTTGTGTGTATCCATAGCTTCCATTGATAAAACAGAATTGGAAGAGATGTCTAATTTTTCAAGTTGTTTAGATATATATTCCAAGTATTTTTTTTACGTTTACATATTTTGAATTTTTGGTTGGTAAGTCTTCCCCATTGGTATCTGTTGCAAAATTTCCCATTCCTGCTGCGAAAATTGTTTTTCTTGTAGCACCAAGGGTGTGGCCAGGTGGTAAGTGAATTGGGTTGAGCATTGAGAGTCTTAGGTTCAAATTCAACAGAGATAAACAAACTAGTTCCCATTTGTCCTAGCCTTGATTGATAGAGTTACCAAAGGCCGCCTCTCCTCGGTTACAAAAATTGTGTCTTTGTAAAAATGCTGAAATGCCTTTTTATTACTCCAACACTTGATAAACTTCTTCAATCTCTTCCCACTTCTGATGTTTGTTTGGTTTATCATCGTCTTGAGTGACAATGCTGCTCAGTATAAGAACAAGAATTATCATATACGTAGGGACATGCAGTTTACTACTCTGTTTTTTTCTTTTAATTACTTATGAGGGAGTTTGGATCAATTCTCAATATTGTTGTTTACCAGGTCATATCCGTGTAATCCTAGGAAGAAATCTAATAAAGCTTTCTCTCTAATTACAGATTTCAGATGATGTTATCTTTTACCATTTCTCTATCTTATTTTTTTTGAGGCAATTGAACTAGAATAAGGACTGGCAGTTTTCCTTATCTACTTTATGTTTCATACTTTCTTCTGATTATTGGCCCCTTTCCTTTCCATAATTTATGTCAAATGTAAAATGTTTTGGGCTTCAGAAGATGCCTTTTATACCAAAGAAAAGGGAAGAAGTCATCCTAATTCAGCTTTTGATGTTGGTTTTAATTCGCAAACTGGTTTTGGCTATAGTTCATTATAAGTTGTATAGAGCATTTATTCGGGGCAAACTATTTTTATACGTTTACTTCAACCACATTACCAACTCTTTCTTTATCTGGTTTGGAACTGGCTATTATTTGCCAAAGCTCACTAGGGATAGTTGATTGTCGTAAATCTTAGGACTAACATATGGTGTACTTTCCTTCGGGAAAGAGGATCCAAGCATTGAATTTTTTAGTTTTCACATGCATATTGGATTATTATAGGAACGAGGCATATCAGCCAGAAATTCTTTATTAATGCCTGGTGTGTCAGTAAGTAAATACAGGAACCATTTGACTATTCTCAGTTGCGTTGCTTATCCACCGTGTGATGGAAAGAAATATTCGCATCTCAGCGAGCCAGAGACTTTTCCTTCTTATCTGTTTCTTGCTGAGTATAAGGATGCTATATGCCTCGTTACTCATTGACAATCAAACTAGTTTCCCAATATTTTTGAAATAGTATCTCGTTGTATAAGTGTTTGTGCTTTTAATTTTTGATTTTTATGGGCTGGCGAGAAGTTGAAATATTCGACTTTTTGTGTTTTCTTGGGTACATGAAACCCTTTCCAACGAATGAACCCACAAGAAGGGGCCAGACATTATTAAAGCTTTACTTTATTACAGAAAGATATGACTTTGAGAATTGTGGTAACTATCTGTAATTTGGTGCTCTAATTTTTGTTAAAATGGCGCATGAAACAGACCTTTCGCGATACAACAAATGTGTAAGCCCTCGACAGATACTTCCTGCGGCCGTAGAAGAAGTCAGAGGTTAGAAGACTTCACTTGTTTTAGTATGATTAATGACTTGCTATAAACACATATTATAATATGCACTGTTTCTTTTTCCTGGGCTGGGGGGAGATAAAGTTTCTGGGCTTTTTCTGAAGCCTCTATTAGAAAATCTTAAAAAGCATCATTTTTGGTTTGCATTTTTGTATGAAAGAAACATTACTCCAAGTACAAGGGTTTTTCAGATTTTTTGTTCATAGTCTAAGGCTACAATAATTTTCTGTATTTTTCCTCAATTGGTTTATCTTTCTTTGTGTTTCAGAGAACATGGGTATCCTTGGTAGGCTTTTGTGATGTTATAATATCTTATTTTTCTAAACTCATTAATAATTATCCAGGAGGGTTTTTGTGCCCTCCTTTCTCCCAGTGCTCAAGAATGAAACTGAGAGCAAATTTTGCAGCACTCCAAAACTTTTCCCGACCGCTGTTTTTTGTTTTGATACTCAATATTAATGTGAATTCCCTCTCAGGGTCAATTAGTGGAAATGGCAATTTCCCATATCTTCTCTCGTTTGTTGTCTCTCAGAGTAATATTAAAGATTTCTGTTCTAAATTGGAAGATGTCCGCAACATTGTTTTGGGTTTCTTTTCTGGGGAAATGCGTTATTAATGAGATTAGAAGTCTAAGATCGTAACTCATCAAATATATTGGTTGGATCAGCGGTTATTCTGCTGGAATACATCAAGTTCCACCTTTCTGATAAAAATATAAACAATTACAAATCACTACCTGAAAGTATTACACTTGTGTTTTCCTAACTTTTTGCTTTTAATAGAAATATATGAAAATGGTTACTGGGAATCATGTAGTTCAGCAGTTTTCCTTGAAGAACTCGTCAACATAATGACTTCAGCTTCTTGCTTCATTTCTTATATGATACATATATGGGAAATTCTCTTTTTGAAGACAAGATTCAATTAAGGAAAACTTAAGTAGGTAAAGGAATTAAAAAAATTCGAATATCCATCTTCAGTCCTGGAACACTGTTCATTGTCAATTAATTTGTCATAACTGACATAATTGGATTGTTTTTTTTTTTCCTTTCCTTTTGAGCGACGTCTTATCATCGTTTTAGAGTTATTCAATGACAAGTGTAATTGCATTCTTTGAACCCGGTAGTCTTGCCTGCGATAGAAAGGAAAAATGTGTAATCACTTTTAATTTTCTGTATTCAACGTGACCAATGAATTAGCAAATGATTTGATGAGTTGTCCAACATTCTCTCACCACAGCCTTCTCTCTCTTGAAAGATCAAATTTCTTAGAAAGCTTCATTCAGATGAATTATTTGCGAGATGTAGCTTGCTAAATGATTTTCAATGTCCTGCAGTTTTTTTGCATCATTCAACAGTTGGCATGTGTGGTAAACTTCATTTTGTCCAGGATATAAATTTATCTTGATGTCTGATCTGTATGGAGTGATTTTTTTTTGATAAAAAGATTGTTTTTGCACTTGAAAAGTTTTTACTATCTTTGTCTTATACACACTGACATGCACAAGTATATTCAGGTATTTGTTTCTTCTACCATGTTGGGAGGGTTTGGGGTGTGTCTGAAACTTAATCGCGTTCTAAAACATCCCGCATCTGTTGCTATGGGCATCCCCGTAAGTGGTCCTGAATTTCTCTGTTGTTTTTTCCTTGAACAAGGACAACGAGCAGCCACAGTCCCGCAGCAGCAGACACATGGCTAAGCAGGACAAAAAGAGGTGGACATCTCAAAGACGAACTCGTCAAACTCAAAGATGAAACAACAGTATGGCTCTTTTAATTATGTGAATCATTATTCAAGATATTTGCAACTTGAACATGGTTTAAATTCATATATGTGGTTTTGAACTCCTTATTTTCAAGCGGTTGTTCATGCAAGGACCTTAAGGGTATGGGTTTTGAATGCGCTACGTCTTCTGAACATCAACTAAATGAAGGACTATTAGCCATAAGGATAGAAGGTGTGCCTTTCATTATTCACTTCTTATGCCGTAAGATGTGAGAGAGCTTTTACCAAAATGTATTCCCCCCCCCCCTCCTCCCCCCCCAGTTTTTAATCTGGAAATGTGTCTATTTGTTGATTTTGGCAAATCTTAACTATAGTATTCTACTTGTAGGAGGAATTGCTGATACATGCAACTAGAGTTTCTATGAAACAGGCAAACTACATCATACCAGTTAAAATGTATAATGTATATATATACGGACTTATCTTTTTTCGCCAATGAAAGAAAGATTAGAAGTACAGTCTTGAGCTTTTTTGACTCATGTTTTGCTGTCTTTTCCCCCCCCCCCCCCCCCCCTTGTCTTTCTTCTTGGTTATCCCTATCAAGGAGGAAAGGTCTGCGCTGGAGGTGAGACCTTACGTAGACAGCAAGAGACGCCTCTTTTTTGTTTCTATCCTTTACAGCCAATACTCCCTTTTTTATGTTTCAGGGCGGTTTGCCTTCTGACAACAATTGCTTTTGCCATCCTCATGAGCGCATGGTAGAAGAGCTTCCGGGTTATTTCCTTAAGTGCTAGGTTACCGCCGGCCACCTTTTCTTAATGATCGCCCATTGGAAAAAGAAATTCAATTTAAAAGAGAGTAAGGAGAGTCTGATTCTGACACTGCAGTGAGATGGAGTAGAAATGATGAAGTCCAACACCACTTTGCATTAGGATTATTAATGATTCTCTTTTGAGTACTTTTTCTTGGCTTCTTATGTAACAATTTTTGCGGGCTAAATATTCATGTTGGTGCTGTTCAAACCTAAAAGGTCCATCATTTTAGCAAAATTCTTGGCAATTCATATAACTTTTCTTTAATGGCATTATGACTGTCCTTTGCATACTGTGTTACTTAGGCTTCCAACTATTTGGCGAAAGAGAAAGAGAACAGAGCAGGAAATCCCCTTCACATCAATTCAGAGAATCAAGTTGGCTCCAAGTGAACTCTTGGTCTTTCGGGACTCATCCCCCCTCCTTTGTAAACTTGTTAGACCCAGGATGTCCAGGTTAAATGATATTGAAACCCGTTTTCATGTTTAAAAAACACCTGTCATCTAGACCATTGATTTTGTCAGGGACTTAGATGGCTTAAGTAAGATAAAGATGCTGGTTAATTTTGATTTTGAACATATCTCTGGACAAGTGTAATTTTAAGAATGGAGATTAGATAGTTCACTCTCCATTTTTACTGATTATAATCTGAATCTGAATCTGAAAGTCCTTTAGTCAGGTCAGTGGGTGTCTAAATATAACACCAAACATCAAAGTTTATGCATACAACTTTTCACAGTGATAATCTTTTTTTTACAACCAGTTTAATACATGTTCCAAATTACAAAAGAATTCACTTGCTTGTTCTATCTTTCTAGTTCTCTAGTGTGCTTAAGCTATCGAAATTTTACCTCGTTCAGCCAAAACTTCTGAGAACAGATCATTTGGTTTTCTTTCTTCCAAATTTTCTGCATCAGTCTTCTAATCCTTTAATCCTCCAACTGCTCTTCATTCAATCGCAAATCCATCAACATTCCATTAGCCCACTGCTTCCTTCAAACCAGTTATTATCACTTCTCATTTATCTCCTTCACCTCTTTCGAAACACCCGCATTTTTCTGCAATTTCACTTGCTAATATAGTATTATCCCAGCCTCTGACAGAGAATCATCAAACATCCAGTGATTTTCCCCAATTCCATATAGGGTTTTATCATTAACGTCGCATATTCCTATAACACAACCCGAAAATCCACGAAGAAACGCTCATCATGATCCACACAGATCGACGACGAGCAAATCTTTTCAGTGCAAGACTTTCTTCGTTCTCAGTTATCATCTCCTTTCAACTTTCAATTCCTTGCCAAGATCATATAAGGCTGAATCTCATTTAAATGTTCTAAAACACCAATGTATCAAATTTTTTCCAATTAGCTTCAATCCCATGGAGATGCAAAAGCGTAGCATTACTCAAATGAGAAACACCAGAAGTTACAGAATTCAAAGCCTAACAAAGTCAAGCTATAATGCCAATACTCCTCAATTTGTGATTTTCCCCCATTTGTTCATTGGAATGTCTATTTCAACCACAAGCTTTGCAAAAGCCTATGAATCAATGGGACTTACCTCAACACATTTTCTGGAATCCAAACCAGGGACAAACTGAAATTCCACTCTGTCCTCTGGTTCTGAATTGGGCAAGATTTTGTTCAAGATTTCTCGTATTCGGATCGAAACCTTGCAAAGAGAAGCTAATAAGGCTCTGAATTGTGATTATTATGATGATGATGATTCTCCATGTTTTTCAGAAATGCTACTTTTTTCAAACTAAGAGTACATATCAAACAACAACAATACTATGGGACCTTTTTTTCTGTTTTTCTTTTTTTTGGAAAGTAAAGGGGATTGGAGTTGATTTGGTTTAATTCACTAATTTGGTTTATTTCTATATATAGCTTGGTAGGGTTCTGAAAAACCCATGTGCTGAGTTTGACAATTGTTTTTTTTTGCACTGGTATGTTTGCCTTGCAGCTGCATTTTACGTCATTACAAGATCAAAAAAATAAAATAAAAAACCTATAAACTCGTTTACAGTGTTTTTGTGTTTGAATATTTAATATTATAATGAGTAAATTTTTTTGCTATCGAACTATGCAAGCAGAAAAAAAAAGAAACATATTGATAACAAGTTTTAAGATTTATTTTTATCCATAGTAATATAAATCAAAAATTATAATTATAGTATTTTTCATATAATTTTTGAAGTATCAATTCTTGTTGAAAAAGATTGAATTAATATCATCTAATTTAACTTTAAAAATTCATCAAATTAATTTTCAAAAAATGCAACATACAAATAGAATGAACGAATAGAAGTAATAGTAACAAATACAAGTACTTGTTATGAAGAAAACCAAATTTATGAGTGATGGACATACCTATAATAATAATATCGAATCGTTTTGTACCTTAAGAAGGGGACGGATCTAACTTATAGTCAAAAGAGTTTATCAATCCTCCTTTAGATGGAAAATTAAATTTTTTACATAATAATTAAAATTATTTTTTATAGATATAGATATCGAAATTTGTTTAATTTTTTTCCAGTATTTTGAAATCCTTATAAAAAGATGGGCTATGCAAACTCACAGCATAACCCACAACTGTAAAGCCTAAGAAACGTTGTTTTGTCAAAGGTTTTATCCGGTGTCACCACAACGTCTCTATGAAGTGGTTTTCTTCTTGTCTTCTACGTTTATGTTTATGTATTAAAAAACTTGGTGACCTAATATAGTAATATATATAGTAATAATACTATTAGGATACATTATTTAAAATATCTTAATACATATGAATTAAGAAAGCTCTATCATGTAATATACTTAAAAATAGTGCCAAACAGATCATTTCTATTTTCTTCTTCTGAACTTCCTCCTTACTTGTTATACTTATCCAACCAAAGTCTAACTCTTAAGTTATCTTTGATATAATCCTTTTTCCGATACAAGATATATATTAAGTGGATTGGTTTAATCCCTTTCGTAATACTGATACTTTAGGTGGATGTTAAATCCACTTCTGTAATCATGATATTATAACATATAACATTAACTATATATTTAACACTGAAGTGTGTTTTTGTCGCTTCACCCTTTAATTAACTATGTGTTCTCGTGTTACTTGATATTCTATGTTTAATTTTAATAATAAATCAGAAGATAAGTAGGGGAGTCAAAATGGCTGTTCGGTTTGAAATTGAGAATATAAAATGGGTTTGACATAGAAGTGGGATTGGATTTTGACACTCCCAATTTACTTTACCTTTGGATTCAAATGTGGTTGGGCGCAAATGAACCTAAAAAAACGGGTTTTGGTTTTGACCTCCCAATTGGACATAACTAATAATTCTCAATAATTTTAACATAATTGATATTTTATCTTTATAATCAACTTGAATTAGCATAAGACTTTTTTTTTATAAAAAAATTAACAATTGATAGATAAAAGTTGTTAATAGATAATAATTCCTACCTTCAATATAGTACAGATCTTTAATAAAAAAAAAATTAAAACAGGTTGAAATAGGAGATGTAAATTGGGCTCAATTAAAGAATTCTCTTCAAAAATGAGTTGAAATTGAACTCAATTCAAATTTATTTTAGGGATAATTGTATAGAATAGCAAACTACTAACCTACTAGAAATAAATGGAGTCGCTCAGTAATGATTTAATTGTGTTTCCATAACAAACGTTAGTCAGTTTTGTCAGTCGCCTCTCTTTCCAAATCTCGCTCGCACGCTCTCACCATCCGTTTCCTCGCTCGCCACTCTCCCCTCTCCTTCTCGCCTTTCTCGCTTTATAAACAGAAGTGTATAAATTGTATTGTCTGTTTTGTATAAAGCGAGAGGAAATTTGTATATACACATGCAAAAACATATTATTCGTCTATACCCTTAATTATACATTTACAAACATTTTATTTCAATCCATTGTGATCAACAACTGCAAATTTTATCAACAAATATTGTAGCGAAAAAGGCCCAACGAATTATATAATTGCGAATTATTAAAATTTTCTCTCGCTTTATACAACAGAGTTGTATAAATTGTGTTTTCGGTTTTTGTATAAAGGCGAGAGAAACTATATCTCTTCCTATACACTTTATAATTAATGCAATTTAAACCACTACATTTTACTTTGATATCATGTATCAAAGAATTTTTATACAATATTGCAGCGAAATAGTCTGCGAATGATACAATTGGCACTATACAATTGCAGTGAAATATGATAGTGAATTTACAATTGCAAGCGAAATGGATACCCGAATTAATACAATTGTAGCGAAATAGGGCCAGCGAATTATACAATTTAGGCCAGCGAATTAATACAATTGTATCTTATAAGCGAATTAAATCCAGTTTCTACGTTTGCCTTATGGAGCGCATTAAGCAAACTTTGCTATACATATAAATATGAATTTTTTATTTGTATATGTTGAAAGTTTGCCCATAAATAGGAATAATTGTATAGAATAGCAACTAATAACCTAAAATAAATAAGTACTACCGTTTGATTTATTTGTGTTCCATAGCAAACTGTTTGTCAGTCCATCTCTACCTCATATCTCGCTTCCTCGCTCGCGACTCTCTCTGTCGCTCACCCCCTCTTTTTCCTCTTTCGCTTTATACAATTCTATTATATAATTGTGTTTCTAATTGTATAAAGCGAGAGAAATTTTGTATATACACTGCTATATATATATATATTTCTTGGGCACCTCTTCTAATGGCCAACATTATGTTTTATTTTATTTTTGACATTTTTTTTTTTTATTTATAATTTTTTTTAACAAAAGAATTGAAAAATATTTAATGCATATATCATGCTCCTTAAAAACTTTCATCATACTAATACACACTTAAGTAAATGAAAGATGAACAAAAGATTACATCCTTTTCAATTTTTTATAACAATTTAATAATTATTTTGCCTCTAAAATTAAATAAAAAATGACTAGTGTAATCAACATTGTGAAACCTTCACTTTCTCTCTTTTTTCTTGTAATGATGACTATATATGTAAAATCAAATTTTGATATTGGAGATGTCCAGTAAATTTTTAGGGCCTTCTGATTTTTTCAAGAAAAGGGAAAGAGAGAATATCTCAAGATCTAAATATATTGGTGATGATAAAATTTTCTAAAAACTATTGTGTTATAAATATACGGATACCAAATTTCTTGAAAAGGGAAAGAGAAGTATCTCATATTGATGGTGATTGAATATACGGAACCAAATTTGTTTGAAAAGTGGAAGAGAGAAATCTCATGATCGAAATATATTGGGTGGATAGATAAAACTTCTAAGATTAATCATATTAGACCGAATATACGAATATCAAATTTAGTGATAGATATCCCTGAAATTCTAGACCTATGATTTTTTCAAGAAAAAAAAAGAATATCGCCTAAACCTTCTATAGATTTAGATGAAGATAAAAAATTTTAATGTAACAAAAAAATTGTCTCAAAGTATAAGCTTTTAAAGAAATGTTGATTTCTTTTAATTTAGGAAAAAAATCATAAAATGTAGAAAATCTATTTAGAGAAATATCAATCTATATAGTAAAATTAAATTATTAAATTTAGTAGAGAATAATATTCTAACAACTCCTTTCTTTTTTTTTTTATGTCACAATTATCTTTATCCTATATATATATATATATATATATATATATAATAAATCAAACTGTTTTTATTATTAGTATTTTAGCTTTACTTAAAATTCCACAAACGACCATTATTTTTTTTCTTGGTCCGCTAACATTTTTTTTCTTCTTTATTTGTTTTATTTGTTTGTCGTTTAATTAAAAGTTTTTTTTCGTATTATCTTGTATTAAAAACATTTTTTGTATATACTTTTTTAATTTCTAATGTGTGAAATTTTTATTTATTTATTCGTAACATTTAACTATTATAACTATTAAGAATCACAATTATTTTTTTAAGAATAAGATTTTAACATTTTTAGATCATTTCTAGTCCAACTTATAATTATATTTTTATAAACAAACATCTCATATTTATGGTAATTTTTTACCTATTCAAGATTTTTTTCAAACCTTTTATTTAAATGATGCTCAAACTCAAAATTATTCTTTCTGAACGAAAAATTGTGGTGCCTCCGAATTTTATTTTGGTTTTTAGCCTTTTTTTCTAATTTTAAAAAACTTAAATCTTAATATATATTGAATGATGACCTAATTTAATTCTTATCACCATCAATGCTATGTATTTTCCTATTTACTTTCCTTTCTTAATATTATTAGTAATGTTTATTTTATAATTATTTCCCTTTATATTACTTATTTTCCGTTTCTTCTTGTACTTTTCATTTATTTTATTATTTTAAATTCTAAAAATTACTTATTGCAACTGTAAATAAGAATTAAAAAATCTTTTTATAGAACTTGATTTTGACTTTTTTTTCCTTATAACTTGGGTTAGTCATTCCTTAAGTCTGATAGTTCTTATATGTTTTTGAAATTCATTGGCACAAAATAATTACCTCTAATACTTTTAAAATAATAATAAGTGTTTTCATTCGTTGCTCAATTTAATATGTATAAATAGAAAAACAATCGTTTATGCTTTCCCCATAATAAAAGTAATATTATATCGTCCATTTTTTTAAACTATTTTTTTTTCCTTTTCGATCTCTTATTCTATTATACTAACTTTATTTATTTTTATAATTTTTTTAATGAATGAAAGAAAATAAAAATGATATGAAAGAAGATAAAAGGTTTTGGAAACATCAAGTAATGTATTTGTGATGAATTTTTTTTAAAAAGATAGTTTTTAAAAAAATATTTATGACAACAATAAATGAGATTAATTAGATAAAAAAATAATGAAACTTCCGTGGAGGATAGTAAATAAGTGTTTTTTTAAAAAAAATGTAGACATAAAAGGTTACAAATGAGAGAATTCAAGGAAAATACTATAATTAAAAATAATAGTGATAAGAGCTTAATGAAATTAATAAATAATCTTTTAAATTTTCAGAAATTTTCTTATGACAGTAAAAATATATGATCCTCCAGTGAGATAAAAAAAACATATTGAAAAGAACAAAAGTGGGTAGGATCTTACCCTCACAGTCAGATTGGGAGCATTTCAGACAACAACTAATTTATAAAATTATTGATGAGAGTGAAGAGTAATACTGTAGTAGTAATGATAAGGAAGATAATTAAGTTATTTTAAATATATTTTTTCTCTTTCTTTTAGTACTGACAACTTTCCCACATGTACTAAATTTTTTTTTTTATGTGTATGTTATAATAAAGTTTGGCATATTATGCTCCATAGCAAACATAGGTATATGTATAATTTGTTATCATACAATTGAAGCAAATTGTGTAAAACGAGAAAAGAGAAAAGACTTGGGCAGAGAATTGTAATCAACAATTGTATAATTATAAGTGTTATAGGACGATATAAAATTTAAATTTGTATAAAATAAAAAAGAGAGAAAGACAAAATAGAACTTGTGTCAGGAAATATACGATGAATCGAAAATTGGGTATAAAACAAGAAAAGAGAAATTTTACAATTTTGAATTTTATAAAACATAAAAGAGAAAGACAAAAGCGACTTGACCAGGTGAATATTTTAATTGTAATACTGGTAAATTGTCTGCCTTCGGCGCGGTGGTAATTCGTCAATAATCTATTTTTCCTAAACATTTGTAATATATGTGTTTTTTCAAGCGGATAGTCCCTACATAAATTAAATCAAAAATATTTTATTCAAACATAAAATGAAATATTTTTGATTCTTAAAACAAAAAAAAAAATTGATTCTAAGTTTTTATGCATTTTTTTATTAATTCTTCATTTTTATTTTTTTTATTAATATAGAAAGTATATTTATTTAATAAAGCTGGATAATAAAAACAGAACGTGATCCCTCGCTTGAAACCCAGTATTATATTATCCTTTTTTTTTTTTCAATTTTTTTGTTTTTGTTTATCTCTAAATATCCTTGATAACTTCCGACCCAGAAATGTTAAGCTGCGACCGGTCAAAACTTAAAGGCTGGGTCCATGAAAATTTGTCATTTGGGTTGTTCTCGGGTCAAAAATAACAAACCTTGAACTTCTCACTGGCACATATTATTATTATTGTATTATTTGTCAGTAAAAAGAAAAAGGCAAAGTTGGGGAATATTCCAATTAATAGTCTTCTAGAATTTTTCCTTTATATTAATTTGTTGTTTTTTTGATTTTTCTTTTTTCCTTACACCTGTAAGGGGTCGTTTTGATAGGGAGTTTAGGAGAACCTAGTATAAGTATTATGTGTGAATATTATTTAATACTATAATTTTGGTAGAAATTTGAGTGTTAATGATTATCAATTCAGATATTAGCTATACAACCATGTATTAGAGGGTGTATAATTAATACCTTCTATTGGTGGTATTTAGCTCCGACTAATCTACAACATGTAAAACATGTGACTTTGCCACTATTTGCATGTGAATTTACACTTTTTTTTTTAAAATACAATGTATTTTTTTGTAAAAGTTTTGAATTTTTTTAAAGAATTTTAACATAATCAACTTTTTTTTGTAAAGTTTACAATGTATTAACTTCAAAAATACAAATTTTTTGAAGAAAATTTAAAAAAAAAATTGCCAAATTTTACTTTACTACACAAAAAAGGCGGATTTATTTTTAGAGAATTTTTTATAAATTTAATAAAACAAAAAAATCTTATAACTGCATGTGAATTGACACTTTCTTTATAACTGCATGTGAATTTTTTGTAATGTTTGATTTTTTTTGGTAATAATTGGACAAATGTCCAACTTTTTTTGAAAGGTTTGACTGTATTAATTTCAAAATAATTTTTTTTTGGAGAAAAATCAAAAAAAAAAAATTGCACCAACTTTATTACACAAAAATACGCAGATTATTTTAATGACGATTTACAAAAAATTATGGAATTTATTTTTTTTTATAAAATAAAATTTGGAAATCAATGTAAGTGTATCGATTTGATTAAAATATAAAAAATAAAAAAAAAAAGTAAAATCGCGCACCCCCCCGACTTCCTTTCTTCCTCATTTTCTCTGTTCTTCTTCTTTCCCCGGAACACACCGCGGCCTCCGTCTAAAATCACATACGCTGATTACTGTACACCTACGTCCCTCTCCTTTATATCAATATTGTAGTTGTTCATCTTTTATAATCTTCATTCCTTTTTGTCGAATAATAATCAAGTTGTTGTTTTTTTCGTTATTCACAGTTGTGGGTTTTTTTCGAATAAAATAATCAAGGTTAATTTCTTTTTAACATAAATTGTGAATTTTATAATTGTTGACATGTCTAATTTTGATTCCATCGGTAAAAGACAATTTGGCTTCACTCGCCTTTTTAGGATGTATTACAAACATAATGTCTTATGATCAAAAGTTAATACAATAGGTATATGTTTTGGAACGGTAAAACGTGTTCAATTGATATAACTCCCAGGTTGGAGTTGTGTAAGGAACTATGCGAACAAATTTAAGGGTGTTATGATGGATGAACTTTGAGCTTTTTTTTTTTTAAAACTAGTGCATATTCCATTACTACTCATGATGATGTTTTGTAATGATTTGTGTGAAGTAGTAATTGAATTTGGGCCTGTTCACTACAGGGCCAAATTTTATCCTATCCTGGGTCTAGTGGTCCCGAAATTAAGAACTTTTCTGAATTTTGGATATTGGGAATTTCGACGAGTAATTTTTTTCATAAATGGTGGACATAACTCGACTATTCCATATAGAAGTGAATTATTTGAATATCTTATGGTTTTGAACTAATATTTGCTGAATGTGGGCCTTTAGAGATTGGGCCATATCTCTACCCTATCATGTGCTAGTGGTCCCATGTAGGACCTTTTATGGAAATTCGGATAGTGAAATTTTTGGCGGAGGAATGTTCATAAATGATGTGGATTGCTATTTCCAAGAAAAAGTAGAGATTATATATGGGCAATTTCACATATAGCAAATAAAAAATTTAATATTTGTATGCTATCGCAACTTTTCATAATTGCCCCCATAGCAAACATAAAAACTGTATAATTCGCTATACATATACAAGGTATATTTTGTTCTGGCCTAAATTTGTATAATTCGCTGGCCTATTCGCTGCAATTGTATAATTAGTTTTTTGCATCTA
Organism: Solanum habrochaites; assembly: GCA_027704765.1. Lineage (NCBI taxonomy): Eukaryota > Viridiplantae > Streptophyta > Magnoliopsida > Solanales > Solanaceae > Solanum > Solanum habrochaites. The sequence goes on along the minus strand of JAKWJA010001677.1, from coordinate 27,338 downwards.
GTTGAATCGAATTTAAATGTATGTATATATTGCATAATTATAAGGTAATAGCAAAAGATATATGTTTTTTTTTTTTCTTGCTTTAGTACAAAAACAGTAACAACAATAATATACACTTCTGTTGTATAAAGCTAGAAAAAATTGTATTCACTGCAATTGTATAATCACAATTGTATAATTCTTTGGCCTTTTTCCTCTGCAATATTTTGAATTAAAATGTTTTTGTAATGATATAATTAAGTGTATAACACTAAGATATACATTTTTGCATGTGTATATACAATTTTCCTTTCTCTCCATCGTTATAAAAACAGAAACAGAAATTTATACACTTCTGTGTATAAAGCGAGGGAGGGCGAGAAGGGAGAGTGGCGATCGAGACTTCTGGGAGAGAGCGCCCTGGCAAATTTTTTGCCAACTTTGCTATGGGAGCACAATTAATTCAACCCTAGCGATTCCATTTAATTTTAAGGTTATTATAGTTTGCTATTATATACATTTTCCCTAATATAATGGCCCTTATTTGAGTAGAAAGTCCGGTAGCTCTATATTAAAATGCCCAAATTTCAACACTTTGATTGAAATAGTGGGTTAATAATTTAATTCAGATATTTTGTTTACCTAAAAAATAGACTTATGAAAGTCAAACTTTCAGTTATTTCTGCGTAAAGGTAAAAATATTTATTATTTTATGTAAGTCCTTATAAGGGTTTTAATATTAAATAATTTTGGATTTAATATATTTAATGAAAAAATGTTATTTTCCAAAGAAGTATAAATTTTTTTTATACTAACTCTTAATGTTTATTTTTGTACAAATAAACCTATGATTTATTGTTATCTCTTTCCCTTTTTAGTTTTTTTCATTTTTCGAAAAGATTAAGTTTTTCCACTCTAAAAATGCACCCATATTAAGATAACAATAATTACATAATAAAATTATAATTTTATTAACCTTAGTAATATGATGTTTAAAAAAGGATGGAAGCAGAACTTAGAAATTTTTCCAATAATTTTAATGAGGATATAATAGAATTTTTTTTTTTATCTAATCTTAATTTGTCCAAAATGAGAGTATTTCCTAGCGTCATATAATCTAAAAAATATAATTTATTTTTTGTCATTTTATAGTCATGACTCTGTTGCATTAATCTGACATTTACACAAAACTATTAATATATATATTTAATCAAGCTCAATTTAAAACTTTTTTCCTCGTCAAACAAAAATTTTTATTCTCTAATACAATTTTCAAATATACTTGCAATAACGAAAGAAAAAATGTCAAATAAAATAATTTCGCCATTAATTAAATTATGCCTTTTAATTGAATTAAAAAATAAATATTCTTGACGCTCAATTTTTTGTTTGTGTTTAATAAATAATTGAAGGACCAATTATGATTTCTTATTTCATAAATGAAGACACAAAATTATTCCAACCACTGGACAGATCATTTTATTTTTATTTTTGGATTTTAGTTCTACATTCCATTAAGGTTTTGTTATCGAGTTTTTTTTTTCTTTTTTTTTAAATTTTTGCACGGTCAGCCTTTTTTTGCATATAAACATAGAATAGTTGTGCTCCAAGCATTTTGACCATTTAATTTATATTAACTAACGGCCTTTTCATTGGCTACTAGTACATATAATTGTTACCATATGTTTATTATACTATTGATCCCAAATTTGGAGCTCTAATTTGAAGTATTTTAAATTTTTTGAAAATCACCATCAAAATAGTTAATAGAATATATTTTCTGCTTTTTAGTAGGTATTATCTAATTTATTCTTCTATTTGGAAAGATAATATAATAGAAAAAACTAAATAAGTAAATTACAATTATAAACTCCTTAAAAAATGTGTGCTCAAAATAGGACTAAAGTATGAATTATAAATAAATATATATTGAAGTTGGCTAATTCCCACGTACAAATCATTTTTTTAAATTTTTTTTTTAGCAAATGAATGATGCCCATTATTTTAAAAAATTCTTATCCAGTTTTAACGGTTTCTTTGGGGTCCCATAACTTTCACACACATTTATGGTACTTTTGGTTACACTCAGTTATTCTTAGAAAAAAAACCAAATACTTTTTTAATATTATATATTGAATTTGTTTGATATTTATATTAATTAGAAATCAATTTAAATTGAATGAATGTAGTCATTTATATTTGTAAACAATTTTGTTGATTATGTTGTATAAAATTTTTTATTTTTTAACATAAATAGGAATAGTATAATTCAACACTTAAAAATGTTTATTTAACATAAAGTATAGTTTTTTTTAACAACTTTTAATTTGTTTTTTTTATGAATTATTTAGCCAAAAAAAAAGTCATAAATGTTTTACTATTATTGGGGCCTTCCAGATTGTTTGGGCCTAAAACAAAGACTTCATTAGCTTCTCTTTGAGCCACTATGCGGAAATGAATAAGTATATTATTCTTTATCTAATCCCAACAGTTAAGTGAATCAGCTATTGTTATTCCTGTGGTTGGTTGATTCCTTATAGAGTGTTTCATCCTTAATAAAGATTTTAAGTTTAAAGCCTTTTAATATATTATATATATAGGGTAATTGAATTTAATCAGCACTCCTAATATGAACTTTGAAACATTGAATGAAAACTCCAAATAAAATACGAGATTAAATTATCTTAATATGTTCTCTAATCTTGCATACAATAATTATCTCCAAGCCTAATAACCCTTTTTTGTTACGTATAAAAGAAGTTAAAATTGTGTCAGAATAGCAAACATTCTAGATTCATAATTATAGTTTCACCCAATTTTTGCTATTTGCTTGACCGGTATCATTCAACTTGATTTATATTGTTTTCGAAATTGTATAATGCGGTTCTGTTTGTATAAATTAAATTCAGAAATTTGTTATGCTTATCCTAGCCGCTATTTTTATATGATCATTTCACGAAAAAATTATAATAAATTACTTTATTTGGGTATACCAAGAAAGCTAAATATACAAATATAGTTCTAAAAAATTCCTAACTGTCCTAAATACAATTTTTGGTATATTACCTTCCTATTTTGTATATTCACAAGCGAAATATGACAAACATACCAAATATAAACCGTAACCTCCATAACAAATAAACATATAGCTATAAAACGCATTATCGAGACTATACCTATAGAGCCTTGTTTATAACTAATTATATTTGCTATTTCTCAAATTTTAATCTATACAAGAACTCATATTTGTACTACATTATCATTTATTGATTGTCATAAAAGTTTATAATGTAATTAATTTTATAAATTGAATTCCATTAATGCACATAGTTCCTCTCACTATCATAAACGTTCCTTTCTATTTATTTTTCAAGTTTTCCATATTTATGTAACTTAAATAAATCCTTCTTTCAATCATTTCACTCTATTCAAAAGTTTTATAGGATAACCTCATTTGCTCAAGTTGGTTTTCTTCCCAATTAAAGTAATATGTATATGTTGTTTCTTGGATTATTATATTTGATCCATTCTAGTTGTTTGAAAAGCCCATATACAACAAATATGAAATGATATAATAACGCACAATAAAGGCCTTTATCTTTACCTATTGTCATAAGTTCTCAAATAGAATCAACAAATATTAGTTTGCTGAAGTCCACAACTACTTCTTCTCTTCTATTGGTCCTCTTTTTATCTTGTCAACCATATCTAGCCTCTCAACAATTTTCAAATTGAGGAGCCACCAAACACAAAGTGTATACCTCTTGGCCAATTTTACAAGTTTGAAGAAAATTCCAACATTGACAAAGTCCATTTTGATGGCATCAATTTTTGAATGATAATTTTAAAACATATTGCATCTAGTACAAAAAATGTTATTTTCTATCAAGAGGATTTTGAAAGACGATGACAGGATTCATAAACTTCCCTGGCCAACCTCTAGTAAATTTGAGCAATATGGTGGATACATTACGATCGATTAATTTGCTGTCGAGCTTTTTATTATTACTAATTACTTTGTTTGAAGCTCAACATTCTAAGAAGTCATTGCCTCTTCTTTCTATGGGCTTAATGGGAGGTACGTAGTTTACTCAACTATTTTGGTTTACATTTTGATATGATCATACGCACTACAAACCGTTTGAATTACACGAGGATTTTGTCCTGAAGATTAAGTATGAAAATTCCTTATGTTCACTTCGAATTTTCCTACTAATTTCCAAGAAAATCTCCATTTAATTCACACTTTTTCTTTATAGATTGATCAGATGATCGAGTATCATTTTCTCATGAGGATAGGTCCAGGTTGTTCTTCTCTGGCATATGGAGCTTTTCAAGAACTTGGACCACTTTTAATTAAAATAGTGATGGAAAAAACCACTTCAACATATAACATAATTTTCGCATGGAACCACTGGTAAATTCATTTCCTAACCTAATTAAATAAATTTTTACTACTTTACTTAGGACTATTTTATTTTATATTATTAGCTGCCAATGGGGTTTTGTTTCGTGGAAGAGTGGATTGTAGAGTCTCCAGCTGGATTTGGATTTTTCCATACTCTAATACATCAAGTGATGTTAAAGATTGAGTATACAGGAAAACAGCTATTGACAATTATCGATTTATAATAAATTGCTCGAAAGGTTTCCAGAATTAAAGATAGAGATTTTTACATAGCTGGAGAGAGTTACGCGGGAACCATTACGTACCACACTTGGCACAGACCAATTTTGTCTCACAACAATAAGGCTACAAGAATATCATTAATTCTTAAGGAATCTTGGTAATTGATTGATCTCTTCTTTCTCTCATATTTTTACATATTTTTCTTTTTGGGGGGGAGGGGTCTTATGTTTTTTTTGGACCTTGGGTGGAATATTGTTGGAGACTAGCTGTAAAGACCATAAATAATAAATTGTTTTAAAACATTTGGTTGTTTTGTAAAACACTGAAAGCATAATTAACAATTGGGAAAGTTTTATTTTAGAGCGTATGTTAATTAAAATCATCGTCAATTATTTCCTAATGCAACAGCTCTACAATTATTTTATCCATTGATATGAAGTTTTTTAATTTAAATTTTTTAAAAAATGTGCGCATATATTATTATAATAATTACTGTGTCTCAATCCAAAAATTTATCAGAATTTTATACATACATGAATTCTCATATCATAAGCTTATGTTTGGACTTTTTGGGTCCATATAATAATATGTATAGTAAGATTGAATAAAAATTTCACTGTCTTTTTCTCGACTTAGGATTACGCTATTTTTTTTTTTGCCTTTGTCCGAAAAATAATTTATGTAAGAAAAATAACTTAACCTAGATAGATTACGTATAGCTAAACAAATATTTTAAGCATAATTTTCCCTAAATAAGTCAATTTTTTTGTTAAATTCTTTGTAAAATCGTGTTACAACATCAATAAGTTTTGGTCAATCAATCACATAACGTAAACTAATTTTGCTCAATTAAAGTGGAAAAAGGGACGCTGTCCATATATACATATAAAGACTATTGGAAAAATCAATAAATTAAAATGAATTTTTTTTTTTAGAAGCTGGACTTCACTTAATAAAACTATAAAGTTGGCTTAATTGGTCAAGAAGCCTCGTGAAGCTAGTGGCATGACAACTCTTTTATGTTGCCTACTAGTCTGTTAAAAACAAAACAATATTTTCCCACCTAAAAATATATTTTTTCAGCAAATTTTATATCCAAGAATTTGAATAATCCAACAAAATTACATACAGCTTAAATGCTTAGTTTTTGCACTGATGTTTTGTTACTAAGGGAAGCAAATACATCTATATAATCGTTTGTTTCAATGATCATAATGTCCTGAGTTAGCTTTAGATATTTTATTTAATTTGATAAATATTTGTCACAATTTCATATTAGCTAACTTTATTCATAAGTAGGACAGATGAAAATAATTACCATGGCCTTTTTTATACCATCTAAAAATTAAACCTGAAATATCATATGTTTATGTCACAATTACTTAACTTCATGACATAATTATAAATTCCCGCTTTAAAAAAAAAATTAAGATTTCTTTACTCTTACAAATCAATAGAGTACAAATGACTTCTATACAAATAAATTTCTCTTCGAGAAATCATATAAAATAGAAAACCTTTTACTTATAAGTGACCTAAAACAAATAATTAATTCTCAACTATAACAACGTCCTTCACATTAATTATCTCTTAAAGAAAAAAACAGTTGTCAAAGAATATAGATATATCAAATTAGAGTATTCAGTTTTATAATAGAGTGTGATAGTGAATATGAAGAACACCAAATATTATCTTTTTTCAAATTGGGGGTTCAGATACTAATAGTAAATGTAGCAACGCACTTATCACTTTACTCTATTATCTCGTGGTTCCCCTATTTTTCCGAACGCTTCTTGTAGAAAATAAAATACGATTGTGATTAAATCCCTTTTGGTAGAAATTTATTAATGAATCTAGTTGACTAGAGAATATAGTTATTTCACGGCATTTTCCTTAACCATTAATTACTATAACATTAATATTTAATTTGCGCAAAAGCTGTTAATACTATATATATAATATATATATAATATATATATATAATATATGTAATGTATTAAATCAAAATTTAATCTTTTATACAATATAATTTTTCGATGAGACAGAATAGGAATTACGTCCAAAGAATTTGTGAAGTTAATATGTCTTATAAGTTATATCCTTTTTTGTTTGTGTTCAAAATATGTTATATACCCTTCATTTTCATTTTAATTTATGAGACATATTTTTTCTTATTAGTTTGCTCTAATTAAAGAAATATAAGTCACATTAATATTTAAATTTTATTTTTTTATGACGACTTCCCCAATTTCCAAAAGTTTTTTTTTGAATCGAATAATTGAATAATACATCCTCCCGAACAAAAATATGAGTCAAGAGTGGGTGAGCCGTCATATATAATAATAATAATTAATAATATACTATTTTTCGTCAAAAAGATAAGCACATTATAATAGTCCAAGTTTTCAAGAGTCCGAAATATACACTCCTCAACTTTCAATATTCTCTTTAAAATATCATTTACCTAGATAGAGTTTCCTTCTAGCTACAAGAGTTGTTCATTAATTAAATTCAATATATGTTTTATTGTTAATAATTTATATTTGTGTGGCAGTTCTTAAACTGTGAAGAATATTTAAATTTTCTATGATTTACATATTTGAATTGGTTTACTTATTACGTTTCTAAAGTATTTTTCCGTCATTTTAAACATCAATACATTACTCCTACATTCCAATTTACCTGATTCAGATATAATTTAAGAGTCAATCATTTTGTTTATATGTTTCTTCAAAAGATTTCAGTGGCTAATCAGTTTATGATTTTTTATGCTTGTTATGTTACTTTCTCTGTCGCATTTATGTGGGCCAGGAATTTCAAAAGTCAATCAAAACATTTTTCAATGCAGATTGGTAACAGTGATTAATGACGAACAGATGAGCAAGAGGAATGTATGAATATTTTGCCAAGGCATGCTTTTAATTTCTGATGAAATTAAGCTGAAAATTCAAAAAGCAAATTAAGTTTCATGTTCACACTCACCAGAAATTAAGAAACAGAATGAGTGCAAGATGGCTGGAGTATAAGCAGATTAATGATGCCATAGCCACATTTATCTATGCCATCTATGTCCCACCTTTTGCCATAATACCAAATCTCCTACTTCCAAGCCCAAAAGACCTTCTGTAAGTTTTCCAGACTTCACTTATACATTATACTGGAATATGTTATATTCGTATAATATATATAACATATGTTATACAATGCAGCTAGTGGATCGATCCCAGTAGTGATTATTTACACAACTGCCCTTATGAATAGGCCCTGATGTACAAAGGCCTCCATGCTAATGTTACCAATATTAAATATTCTACTTGGCCACCTTGCAGTTATATTTCTAATAATTTAAATCGCATATCAAGAGACCATTTTAATAGTAACTTTTTGATATAATTCCTATAGTAATTAATTAATTAAACTTATGTTAAAAAATAATTTCCAGTGATGTCCCTACAAATTGGACCGACAGTGCATCAACGATTATTCCTCTCCTCAAAGAGTTTTATGGCAAATGATATCGAGTGTGGATATTCAGGTGACCACCTAATTATCCTTCACTTCAATTTTTGTTTTTTTTCGATTTTAATGTATTTATTTAGATAAAGGGTCTGCTTTTGTTATTTTATCATTGTTGTTTTGTTTAGGATAACAATTATTATAGTTTTCTTGCTTTTGACTCCACTCGTCATTGTTGTTATTTTGTGTTTTCGATTTATCGCACTCTTTTATTGTTCTTGTTCCTTTCTTGTAGAAGGTTTGCATGCTTTTCTTGTCAGTTGGCTATGTTTTTTTTAACTGTGTGCCTTGAGTTCGATAGTCTTTTGAAAACACCTCAGTACCTCCCAATATAGTGTAAGGTCCTGTGTACACTCTATCCTCTTACAAGCTCACTTGTGGATTCCCGGGGGTATGTTAATTTTTTTTTTTATTATTTTTGTATGGTAATTTAAGATGGTGTTATAACTTCAATTGTTGTTGTATATAATTAGGGATTTTTTTAATACAAATTTTCTTACATAAAACCCATCTTTTTCTGATCTTGTTCTCTAAAATAAAGGCTTATTATTGCAACAAAGCTTTTGAAACTTTGTTTATATTAATTTCCTCAAAAATGCAGTGGTGACACTGAGGAAGGGTCCCCCCTGTTACCTACCCTCCTCAACCAGAAATCTATCAAAATACTGAATCTTCCTATCACAACCGCATGGCATCCTTGGTTCCTAAATGGAGGGTAATACTGTTCTAGACTCTAAATGAATTTCCATTTATCACTTATTAGTAACAATAATCCTAATAAATACTAATAATAATTCAATTTTATTTTAATATATTTGTTATTTTTTTTTTTTGTTTTTTAATTTATAGTTGGTGGATATCTCACACGTATTAAAGGAGATATGACATGTTGCTACAGTAAAAGAATGAAGCAGACATCAAGTTCCCAGGTTATGAGCCAGCCTAGAGCACTTTCACTTATCATGCATTTTCTTGGAGGACTGACCCTACTCTGAGTCTAAATGACATCCATAATTATTATAAATAGGGCCTAGTTAATTTTCTAGGTCAATTATTAATTTCTCTTAAGATTCTTATTTATTTTATGCCATTAATTGTGGGATTAGGTATAAACCGAAATGTACATTCTTCTTCTTTTTCCTATTTGAAGTATTGTACTATTATATTATTATTAAATAAATAATGGTGACGATTTTATGTGGTTGGTTTTAATTTTTGGCTGTTTTAATTATGTTTGTGTTTATATGTATCTCTTGTGTATATTCATGCATCTATTCTATATTGTAAGAATAATATACGTGAGTTATACACAAATATAAATGTTATTAACATGGAAAATGCGAACTGTGAGATTGAATATTTGGTGAACGTGTGGCTAGTTTTTTTGGGACAAATCGTGATTTTTTAAAGTAGAAAAATTAAGCGTTAATTAGGAGTTGAAAATTCATATTTTTCATTTTTAAATATGTTTTGGTAGTATTTTGCTATCCATTATTTTTTTGGACAATAGTTGTTAAGCCATATTCGTTTTGTCCACAGTCATGAAAATAATTATTCATACCGTACACATGTTGTCAATGTTCAATGTTTTTTTTTATTGCATTTGCATATTTAACAAAATATAGGCCCAAAAAACAATCATAGTGATAATATTCTTAATAATTTTATTCCATTTAGAGAAGACGATACTCTTTTAATGATTTTGGTACTACGAAAGAATATCCACTAACAGTAACAATAAATGCTTATTGATTTGAGATGACTAATTGATAATGCATGAAAGATGACATTTAGACAACTGGAACACTCCCCTCATATTGCCAATGTAAAATTTATTTTATTTTGCGGTAAAAAATTATCGAATTTATTCTTCCTTTCATGCTTGTAATGATGTACCTCACTGACAAATGTGAATTGAGTGGGTAAATAACTTCTTTATCTTAACTAGAGGTCCTCTAGCTCGAATTAACCATGCTTAATAAAGTTACCTTTTTGTTATAGAGTATTTTAACTTCTCAATGTGTGTTTTATTAAAAAAAAAAATACTACTATTATGTTTAATGGGAGAATTGACTAGGTTTCGAAAATAATTAATCTTATTATTTAAGAAAATCAACTTTTCCAAATTACGGGTCGCACTTGAATTTTTTTATAAATCAAAGAAAAAAAATTCAAAAGAGTTAAAAACAGATTAAAAAATCAATTGAAAAGGGTTTTCGAGTTTCATGTACATCCCGAGAAGGTGTGGCCCTCGGGATGCCCGCTAACTTGCCGTTTGACCACGCTTTGACAAAATGACGTAAAGAGAAAATTTTATTTAATATTTTTTTATTTCATGTTATATTATTTTTTTTATTTTTTATTTCTAAAAAGGAGATTATTTAAGGGATTTAATTTAAGGAAAACTAATTTGTGATAAAAGTAATGAAACTACAAGAGTTAATAATAGTAAGATTTTAAAAACATAAAACAAACTGGCTCACCCTTTAGGAGATTTTTTAAATTATCCCAAAACACTAATTAATTTCAAACAAATAATTAACTAAAGAGAGAAACTATTTAAACTTGGGCTAATTGCCCAAATTCATTCAATTGGGTGGTTTGCCCACCTGTCCTAATCTATTTACTTAGATTTGGGCCCCTTTTTAAAAACCTTGGCAGAAACAAACGCCTTTGGGCCTGTTTTAATAAAAAGGGGGCTGAAGGGCCCTGGTCCCAATTTCCCTGAAAAGTGACATAAAATATACAAACGAGTATACTGCTGTATCGATGTTAATATTCAAACCATTTTTATGGAAATTTTTGAGAGCCCTGCATTTTTTTGAATACACATTTTCCGCCATTTCCCCTGTATTTCCCTGCATATTTGTACCTGTATCATTTTTTTAAAATCTGTTTAACATTGTAATATCTTCGCCCGATAATGTATACTAATGTATACGGGCTGCACCCTACGTACGTATTCATTGCCTAGTCCTGTATTTTATTTAAAATCGGCGTCTGTATATAAGTGTATACAGACTGTATATCTGCCTGTTTTTCAACTTTCTGAAGTTGAAAACTCCTTCCCAGGAGCGTAATTTCCCTTCTGTCAAACCATATTTCGAATTTGATCCCATGTGCACATTTCAACCTGTATACCAGTATATAACAGATGTATATAGCTGGTATACAGCTTCTTCAACACCTGCAGATTATTTTTTACAGCCACTGTTTTGATTTTTCTTTGCTCCATAACAGCAAATCGATTGACTCAAAGACGGGAGAAACTCGGAGGAACGTAGTAAAATGGAGTCCCAAAACGGATCGAGAGGATTTTCACCTGCACCAAACAAAATGGATTACATAGAAGTGATCACACAACCAAGAAATCTTTGTGTAAAACAGAGAATAAGAAGACAATGCAACCTTTTTTAAAATTTGAGTTTAATCTAGAAATATTATTCCAAAAGGAGAAAAAAAAAAACTTGAATACCTAAGAAATGAACTTGTAAAATTCATAAAAAAAACAAACACCACAAGCATTAACTACTGCAGGTATGCCTTTTGGTGAATATCTGTCTAGTAAACTAAGCACTGAACACAATCACTGGGCAATCCAACTCTTAAACAAAAGCATACATAAAAAAAACAAAGCAGGTAATACTAACAACCCTTAGAGCAAATGATACATATTCAAATGGAAACATCCGCTAAGGAACACAGTAGGCGGGCTTGTTATTTAAAACCAAATATTCAACTAGACAATCATTTCAAATGCACTTGTTTGAGATCCTTTCTTAGAAGTAGGGAAAAAATAATTTTCCATTTAAAAACCCCTCTTTATACTCAGACCAAATAGGTAGAAAAGCCTCATGATTAAGCAAAATAACAATGCCATGCTAACAGAGGGTAAACAGAGCAAAATCTTGCTCCTCCCTAATAGCAAAGACACAAAATCCGCTTATAAACGCGTAAGCAAACCCCGCAATTAATCCACAATGAATCCAAATAAATTTCTATACCAATAAGATGTTAGCAACCACCTCTTTAAAGTCCAAAGCAAATAAAAGCATTAAATCATTTAGATGAATTATGGGAGCTAAGGAGACGGCCCAACCACCAAAACTACCAATGATATAATGAACTTTCTGCTGTCAGAATGGACATGAAAATCAACAACCAAGAGTGCGACTACACACTGATATAATGAACGAAACATGATCAAACAAAATGGGAGCTGGCACGCCTACATTTTCTGTCTGGAACTAATACAATAACGATTATGGAAAGGCAGTCATACGATTTGACACAAACATAATCAAAATTTTGAACATTTACCAATTCAGATTCATTCATTTAACTAAGACAACGAGATGAACGAACACTGATTAATCAGAAATCCCAACCAAAATCTTCGGAGACGAGTGTGTAAGAAAATCGAAACGGAATAAGCCACAAAGGGGGGGACGAACAGAGGAACCAACAGCATCATCGCATCGCATTCAACATGAAACAAGACGTAAATAAAAGGAGAGGCATTTACTTTCTCCGGCAGAGCTGGAAAACTGACAAGTAACGACTTCACCACCTACGGGTACTTAGACTATCAACCGCTGAGAACATACTAGCCAATCTTCAGTCGATCAGTCGTTTTTCAATAGTATTTGCGTGTTTTATCGAATTCTTGATATTTCAATGAATAAGCAGGAGAAGAAATTTACTCCGGCTCATGACCCCTATAAAACGAAAATCTCAACTAAAAATTTGTCAACCCAAATATGCTCCTTTGTTTTTTTTAGCTTAATCTTCTCAAGGATCAACTCGACTGCTCTACTAAACAGACAGAAGAAAACAAACACAAAGATTTTTTCAGAATTTTTCACACAGGGATCCACGCTATAAATTAAAAAACCCCCTTTAATCGGGAGGCGGGAAGCGGGGTGGGGTTTTTGGTTGGTTTATATGAAGGGGGAGGAATTAAGTTCGACAAACTTTAGGCGAATCGACGAAGTTCGAAACTGAATTTTTTCTCTGTTGGGATCAACCCAACAGAACGAAGAGGTGTGGGGGATGACAGTGACGACCCTGCGTGTTGCAGACTGCGTGGCGACAGAGCGGCCGGGTATGGGTCTCTGCAATTCCGTCTAGTTTCACGCGAAATAGAGGGGGAGGGGAGAAGAACGTGGGGTTGTGGCGTTTTCGATTTGTGGTTTGCGTCTGGGGGGAGGATTCCTCTGTTTTTCTGGTTGCGTTGATCTGGAAGAGGAGCAGGAGGAAAAGGGGGAGATGGGGTCGGATCAGTGGGCCGGGTCAAAGGTTATGGGTTTGGGTCGGCATTTAAAATGCTGGGTGGGAGCGGGATGTTAAAAATGTGGGCTGGTGTCTAAGTAAGTTTAAAAATTATATAAAATCACATAGTGTAAAATCATATAACTACCTCCGTATCCTATCTTTGTAAAATTTACAAAAAATCCCTTATTTTTATGAAGTTCTGAACATTTAATAAAAAGCAGTTTAGATACATATACGTATTCATTGTAGCCGTTTTTTTGACTAATGTTGGGTGGATCCGTCTGTTGAGTAATTAGGGGGATTAAAAACAGAAATGAATAATGCCTACTTTTATGTGCCACGTTATTATTCCCTTAAATATAAGGGCATTATACTTCTTGTTTTAAAAGCAGTTATATTCCTTAAATAAAGGCAGTTAGTCTCCTTCTCTTCTTTTATGCAGAGAGTAACGGAAATTTTGATTTTGATTCGTGGATCTTCAATTTTTTTTTGGCAGAAGAAAACCTATTATTCAAATTTTCGTTTGAAGGTAATTTGTATCGAAGTTCGTAATGAATATTACGATAGTGACTAGGCATTCAGGGAATATGGGAGAGTGAGGTAAAACCCCAAATCAATACAAAAGTGATGGGATAGTGGTTGGAGAAAAAGATTCTAGTAGTGAATCGAATCTCAGCAATGCACAGAATTAAATATGCTGAATTGAAAAAAAAATATTATTCTATCCGAGATTTGTAGAGGCATTTCTTCTCCGATGATAATAGGAATGATATGGTTGTGAAGCTTGTTTATAGAAATCAAGAAGCAAGAGGTTGGATTCAGATGTATCCGCGTGCACTCGATACAAATGATTAAAAGTACAGATGAGTTACAAATTTTGATTTCAAGCAGTTGGTCGTTGCAATTAATGTGTAATGAAGGTGACAAAGAGACTGCTAACTGCTATAAACGTTGTGGAATCAAACATTGGTGATTCTTGTTAATAACAGCTGGAGAAAGAAAAAAATTATGTATACGGAGACAAATATATCAAATGTGGAGAGCGACAACAATTGTCTGGGGGGGGGTGTTACAAGGCTAAAGCAACTCTTGGGCCGTTCTTTTTTGAATGATGACAATTACCAAAATTAAAAACTAGCTTCAAGTTGAGAGTCAAACGGTCCGAACACAACGTGATATAAGTATTTCCGAGGGTTGTTTCTTTCTTACACACTTAGATAATGATATTTGGAAAATTGCATTATTACATGGTTGTATTTTTTTATCACTTGGGTTGGGATAATTAGAAAAATTTATTTTGTTTGTATCAGTCAAAGAGGAGATTTATGAATTGTGCCAGTTCAATTAATTTAATTATTAACGAAACATGAATACATGGGATCAGAAAGGTGTACACATATTCAATGTTATGACGTGTCTGTGAACGTGTTGTAAAATATACAAATTTTTTGTATCAAATCTTCAAAAGTTTCAAGTAGCATTTTTCTACTAACTAACAAATTTAATTGGTTTTATTGTTGCTAGTCTATGTTTAGGAGGTTATCCGAGAATGTGTGGTGGAAATTAAAAGGGTCCGTTAGGAAAAAACAATGATAATTCAAAGTAAGATACTTCACAGTGAGCATACATGTGCCATAAGGATGGGTATTAAGTGAAAGTGTTACAAGCTACTGTGGCATTATTGGTGCTTTTACCAGACCAAAATTGGTAAATCATAAACGAAAAACATACTCGCAAATGATATAACTTGATGATGTTGGGAAAGGTATGGGTGTTGAGATGTCCCTTACAACAAGCATGGCGTGCTAAAGAACGTGCAGAGAGTTGAAGGGGCAATCTGCAGATGCATATAAAAATATGCCAAGAGATCATAACCTATGTGGAACGGTTGGTATCAAAATTCTATGATAACGGGACTGCACAAATCCAGAAAGAAAATAAATGAATATTATGTATCTATCATTTGCTTTAGCTTGGGATTTTGAGGGAGGGGGGTTTTTGAGTTTTGTGGGAATGTTGTTGTTTGGTGATGGTACATCTTAGGGAGCTTACAAAGGGACGTTGTAATCCGCAAGGTACTCTTGATGGGCGGGCAGGGGCAGGTAGTAATGTTTGCATTAATTATATTTTTTTTAAAATGATATAATAACATTGTTTCAACATTATGTATCCAAGACATTAATATGTGTGTTTTTGACTATGTAAGGTGCATATTACATTAGCTTACGGGAGCGTCGCTACGGAAAATGATTGTTTCATGGACATGGTTCTGCAACAGTTCAAAAATGCAGTTGGTGAGAGAGAAAAAATGGTGTTGTTCTGATAGAAAACGAAAGCATAATAAATTAAGAGTGTTAGTATAGTTATCAAAGTGTTCCACCATTTGATGGCACTATGGCACTTGTGGAAAAAGTTTTGTAATACTACAAGAGAAAGTAAAAACACTCAAGTGATCTATTTTATAGTGTATAGGCTGTATCGGAAAAAGGATATTTGAAAAATTGATGCTAAGTTGGAAAAAGTCGATGGCATGCAGAGTAAAAAAAGTATTCTTGAAGATGAGGTGGCCTATGGAAGGTGGTCGAGATCAATGCAACCGGGAAAGGGGTTTAGAATGAACATCGAACATTGCGGGAATTTTCAATGGTTGTCTTGGGATGAACGACAATTACCGGGTTGGACTTTTGGAAGAAGCCAGAATCTATTTGGTCTTGGAACTGCAAAAATAGAGAACTAGCATCTTATACAAAGAAAACATTAGGGAAGGGAAATTTGAAGAGATATTGTACTATTAATGCGTTCCATGTTGAAAATGATGGTATTTATTTATATGAATAATTATCTGATCTTCGCTAAAATTTTAACATTTTGTATCAAAAAATCAACAGTAACTTTTTTAATACTATTGAAGGTTGTATGCAATATTTCAGTAATTAATTTTTTTTCAGTTATGAGGTGGTCGATATAGATACATCGTTTTGCCTTGAGGAGAAAAGAAATGTTATTGTGGTCAGACTTTCCAGCATGATGAAGAGCCTTGTTTCGCAAGAAATGGCTGTTTGACGAAGAAGAAGAATCAAAGATGTACACCCATACGTTCACTGATTACTCTAAACTGATGTCATAGCAAACACCATGCAGTTCCAATGGAAATCAATGCCGGACAAAAGTGATGGATAGTTTGGAAAGCGTTTTGGAATGAAGTTGTATTGCCCACCAAGATACAAAAAAATGCCGGTAGGACACAAGAAAATAAAGAAAAGAAACATGCAGATGAGTAAGAGCGAAGCGGAAACACAAATGTGGGGACTGATGTGGACAAGGAGATGGACACAATAGAAGAACATTATTTCTTTCCAAAAGATTCATATGATTATGTTTCAGGAGGTTCCTTAAATAACTGAAATAGTGTAGAATTTCGGGTCCACTGTTACACAGGAGATTCGGATTCAATAAAGTCTTTGATAAGTTCCAGCAATGTGTCTATAATTTTATTTTTGTTAAGACTTCTATTGAAATTTTGAATATATAGTATCAAATACTTTATTTTATCATAGCTCTTACGCAAACTTACTGTAATCAAAAGAATTGCGGAGAAATTCTCCAAATTCATGTTTCAGTTCTAATTAATTTAATTTAGTAAAGTAGTATCATGGGTGTAGCAGCGGTTTTGTGGGGACACTTAAAAAATTTCAATTTGAAGGCAATAATTGTTCGTAATATATTAGTAAATCAGAATACTGAATATTAATCTATTGTGTACAAAAGGATATTGATTGTTTGTAAACAAAAAAGAAGGTGTGGAGCAAGTTAAGAAATAGGTATTCACTGTTTGTGTGATTAGTATATATTGATATTTCAGAATCAATACAAATTAATTACGTTTATTAAGTTCTTTTTTGTGTATTCATACAATTAGACTTATTTTGTTGTAAAAAAAAAAAAAAAAAAAACTCTGAATTTCAAATTTCACATATATCTTGTATCAACACTTTTATGTTTATAATCCTTATTCAAACTTACTTTAATTATATGAATTGCGGAAATTTCAACAAAATTTTTAGTTCTAAATTATGTAAGTAGTCATAGAGATATGTGTGTTGATACTTGAAAACAAATATTCATATTGAAGGGAAATTAATTGTGTCGGTAATTATATATAAAATCATAGTACGGAATAGATCTTATTAGTGTACACAAAAGATATTATTTTTAGAAAAAAAAAAAAAAACGGAGTGGTGATCCAGTGTAATAACATATCACTACTTGTGATATTATATATTTTGATAAATCATGTACATAACATAATTTAATTCGTACATAATTTATTTTTTTGTATAATACAATATATTTAGGTAGGATATAATAAGTGTGTTTTTATCGACAAATAATTACATTGGGTTTTTAGAAGTATTTATTATGGTTGTGGAACAAAAGACATTAAAGCTCACAAACAGATAAATAATTCTGAATTCAGTAACGGTGATAAAAAAAAATGTAAAGTAATAGAATAACCATTTAAAAACCAATCACAACCATCTTCATAATTTAAACAAGACCGTGTTTATGTTAATAAATACTTCAAACATCTTGTACAACTCCAAGAAAAAAAAATAAAAAAAAAAATGTCAAACCATTTGAAAACTAAACTAGCACCTACATATGACGATTTCATTTCAGCTGTGGGTTTAAACATTCCTCATGCTGGAGGGGCAGTCACTGTGGCTAAATATCCTAGCATCATCATCTGTCGAGACCAAATTCAATTAAATAGTTATCGCATAATCTTTGCGAACGATTAGGCTACTCTCAAATACATTACATGACCATATTATGATTGGTCACTCAAAATATGCATATACATGCTACAAACGTCCGCAAGTCAACTAACAAAAAATAACTTAAGATTTAATTATAAGATGAATTAGATACAAAAAATTAAAATACACATAAGAAACAACCACAGGCATCTCTTTTTTGTGCATGTTGTCTTGAGCAAATCCACATTAAACGAAATGTTGTGGACCCAACAGTTCTCCAGTTTCGATGTCTTTATATGCATCCAAGCGCCCAATCTGTTCGCTCCTTTTTTCAAAGAAGCCTACTATCATGAAGGTGTTTGGAAGGATTGAGGACACAACCTTCTTGAGTGTTCTAGTAAATGAACTCTCTTCCTGATCCCGAGTTGATCATTACACCTATAAGCCTTTCTTTTAGAACCACAACAGCCATACACCCATGGAAATTTTGCATCAAGTTAGCAGAATGTAAACCTTCATCTACTACAATGCCATGTAAAGCGAGCGGAAATAGAAAAACCTTAATGAGTATAGGATAGACCTTTTCATTGAACTGATTACAGGCTAGCGCACGGATCATGTGTCTGTGTGCTAATTGTATCACAGCATGACTGTGATAGATCCTTGGAAATATGCTTGTGTGATTATGCAGAACTTATAAACAAGCAATTGACTGTAGTATATCTGATTACTGATCCATGCTTCTTTGTTTGGACTCTGCGAAGATTGTGGAGTAAAAGACTTACATCTATATGCTGCAAGAATAAGAGAACATATACATGGAAAATTGTCCTGTGATAAGTGGAAATGCGAGGAACCTAATTTGATACCCGAACGATGAGAATAATATTTAATAATCAATTGATACTAAGATTAATAACAATCATATAAAACAACTGATAAAAACAAAGGTAATAGTATTGATCAACTTATATTTAACTAGATATAGTTATAGTAAGTTTTGAAGTGATACCTAAAAATCAAAAAGGCATACAAAAAGAATTGTATTATTTGATATCCTCGTCAGTGCTCAAAATCTATTCGGCTGTGGTGTGTGGTGTGTGACATAGTATTAGAAACCAGTTCTTGGCCATAGGAATGCCACAACAGAAGCATATAAATCAACAACAGAATGAAGAGATTGCTCGTATTTGTACTCGGATTTGTTCTACACACATATATTAATTGTGTTTAGAAACAGAATTAAATAATTTATACAACACAAAATTGCTAAGACATATATAAATAAACTTTACTGTTAGCATGTAGGATTATTAAGAGACCTTGTTTCAATCCATTGCGAGAACTCCTCGAATAACTTAATGCGTCAATTGTTTCAAGAATACACAACCTTCAAATGGGACTAGAGTGGGAGAACACATGGCATCTGTATTTTTGCCTTGCCTTTATCGTTGGATCCAAATCGTCAAATTAGGAGACACGTAAAAATTCTTGAGGCATACTGTGGCTGTGGTTGCTGGAGTCTAGCATTGCTTTGGTAGTATCCAGGAGGAGAGGAAGGGAAGATTTTCGTACGGGTAGTTGGGGTGGGTAGTTGCGGCTATCAATAACCAAAAAGCACTCTCATTTGTTCCACCATGAGCTAATCGAAAACATTCAGTGGTTGAGACATTTGTTTTCACTTCTGTAGATGTATCAACAGAAAACATACTTGTAGTGTGCTTTTCTATGTGTGGGGAGTGTGATCAACCTATAGTTCATTCAGGCATAAAATCTTGGTGTCTGAGTGAGAGGCTCACCAGTTGTATTAATCTAATAATTATTTGTTAGACAAAAATTCGGAAACAAGAGGCAAAAACATGAAATTGTTATACTGATTCAATATAGTTGTACGTACCTTTCATTATTAAGAGAAACTTTTTACTCAAACATGACTAAGAGTTGATTGTGTCGTGAGTGATAACCTCCCTCAATACGACATAATCGTTTCGCATCTGTGTCCTTTGAAACAATCCATTTGGATTAGGTGAAAAAGTTGTTGGTCCCACTTTAGGTCGGTACAATACCAAAACAGAATATCATATATATTAGACATTAAAAGGGCAGAAAATAAAAAAGTAGAATAAAAAAACAAATAATTTTTAAGTTGTCATATACAAAAAATTTTTCGAGATTGATATCAGTAACCTGTTCATAAGCGGTATCAACAATGCAGATCCACAATATCGTGATCAAAAATTATTGGTTCTGTTCAAAAAATAAAAAGCGTAAGTGCCAATGAAAATGAAACAAAAAAAGAAAAGAAAAAATAATCCCTTTTTGCAAGTTCATTAACCGTTCACAGCTATCAACAGCAGATCCATCCAATATCGAGATCAACATTATGTATTCGTCAAAAAAATAAACAACGATAAGTGCCAATGAAAATCCAAACAAAAAAAAGAAGGAAGAAATAATACCTTTTCAGTTTGTTGTCTTTCTCGCCAACTAACTTTCATTCAATCGCAGATGATTTTTTTAATCTAAACTCCAAAGACAAACCAAATTGTTGGTCAACCTATATGCAAATTACACAATTATAAAAGGAATCGTTAATCAAATAGACAATAATTATAAAAATATAAGTAATCTACAAAAAAATATATGATTGAACACTAACATACCCCCTTTCAAGTATTGCGTTTTTTTTCAGTCCTGTAATGGAATTTTGAAAAAATTACTTTTTCGAAAATCTCAATTTACCTGGGAGGGGAACATAGATACATTGTATGATGCGAGTTGTAAATCTGGAGGTAACACTCTGAGTGGTTTGCTTTCTGCGTTGTGATTTGGAACTTTGATTTTATGTGGCTGTAAAACCTGTCTTCTCTTCGCTGGTGCGGGTAGATCCTGTTGCAGGAGCTCGGTTGCTCTCTCAACAATTGATCCGAGCTGCTGGTTCAGATTGACAAGTCCTTCAAATACCCAGGCACATCTTGTGGCTTACAAACATCAAATAGAAAAGTTGATATGTACAGTCATCATGAGTAACATGAGGGTGTGGGTAATGCAGTGCTGTACTCCCTTCTCCCAGTGTGGAGAATATGATGTTGACAAGTAGTGAGAGGAAAAAGGGGAACCATAACAAAATATTGAATCATTGTTAGAAGAACAGAGAAAATGTACGATAAGGACCAAAAAAATACTAACAATTAATATACTACCTCAGTGAAAAACGCCTTTACACTAAACCTACTCAAATTTCGGAGGGAGGGTGCAAAGGGCGAAGGGTAAATAGAAGAGGAGTAAAATAACTAGGGAGAGGAGCGAGAGAAGGAGCAGGGAACAGAGAACGACAGTACCCGAGGAGGTAGCAGAAGGGGTGGTGGCGAGAGGTACGCACAGAACAGAGTGGGGTGGGCACAATTCTTGAATAAGATTATGTTCTTAAACTGCAATCTCATATCCAATAAGAGCACATATAATCCATACATAAGTGCATAGCATACCATTACCATTTTAATCGATACATTTGTGTCTCTGATTTAATTCTTGTCGTAAGGGAATTCAGTTAACTTTGAAAGGGCAGTTGACCCCACGGGGGTACTGCCGATAAGTTTTTTGCCATCTTCAAACATTAAAAAATTCTTCAATTGGAATTGTGACGTTCAAGTTTTGAGATAGTCATACAAAAGCGGGGATGAAAAACCTGAGAGCCATTTGAAGTGATGCATCCAATATATCCAACCACCCCACATAAATGATATACCAGGACGTGGTATTACACTTGTGAATTAGGCCCGGAAATTACCTTCTGAACGATGCCTACTTCTTTGTTCGAAACTGTGATATTGTAAAATTATAAATTTCCAGCGCGTTGTCAAATCCAGTCATAATGAAATCTTTCATGGTAAAGGTTAATTACTATTTCCTTTAGCATGACGAGCTGATGATCATCGGCCTGTTTGGATTATCTTGATCATATGCGCATCGTAAAAGGAGTAAGACACTTTGGTTGATGGTCATGATCTTTGGTAAGTACATTTAGGAAATTCAATTGAACCCAAGCCATGAATGATCAAAACGGGAATGTCTTTACCCCAAAAACCAGGCCACCCCCGGTCAGCCCACAACCCCATTGATTCCTTCAAGTCTCTTAATATGTTTGAATTGTAAGTACAACCAAATAAGCAGAGGTGTTTGGAATTTGTTTAACACATATATTCATTAAACTGCAATGGAATAAAAATTATATTGATATTAATTAACATACAAGCTTTCAGATAATAATATGCAGAAAATCAAAATGGGATACCTAATTTCTAAAACGTTATTAGTAGTCAGCCAAATAAATGATACCCTAACAGGACCTTTTAGCCTCACTACCCCCCTGATAAAAAAGAATTCAAATTCGTATTTTGAAACATAAGTTGTGTAATAGACAATTACAGGCTTGTCACTTGATACTATACATGATTCTAAGGTTTGTCACATTGATCATAACATGATACAAAAAAAAACGGCAAAGTAGTATTTGATAAATAAGTGTATACTACATGATAAGTTGTAGTATGAGACGAACATTGATATAATTTGTCCCACTTGGATATAACATATACAAAAAATGGAAATTGTATTTTTGACTACATATAGGGTTTTTTTTTCAACTACAATTTAAGGGTATATTCTTCCTTATACAACAGTTGATACAAAAATTTGCAAGTCATACTAGCATAAACTATTATAAGTCTAGCTACAAATTATAAGTTTGTCCTGTAATATTACAATCATGATACAAAAAAAGGCAAATGTTATATTTGGATACAAAAAAAAAAAACGCAAAATTCTTGTTACGATATAATAATTGGTAACTACAATTTATAATTCGTCTACTTGATAAAATGATGACCAAAAAATTCAAAGATACTGATACAGATAAATAAATACAATATTGTATCTTTTAGGTATTTGTCTGAATAGATAAATATTTCAGCTCCGGTGTAAAAAATATAATGTACAGAAATGAAACTTATATTTTATTAAGGATCGAATTAAAGTCAAAACTCACTAAGGATGGGTGACAACAAGGGATGGCAAACTGTGTTGATTTTATCATATTTTTGGTTTTGAATTTCAACCTTATTATAGTACTACAAATATGAGTGCGTAGTCAGGTTTGTCTGAAAGAAGAGAAATACTCTAATAAAAATAAATTGATACAGGAAAGATAAGAAATTATATTCTTATTAAACGAATCTATGAGACCATAAACACCACAACGTATCCGGTGGGGTTTTTGTTGACAACCAGAGGATGGGCAACTGGGTTTTGATTTACATAATTTTTTTTGGATTTGCAATTATTTACATTAGTTAATACTAATAAACAACAGTACAAAAGAAAAAGGATTTTATGAATCAGATAAAAGAAAAAAAAAAAGAATTTCTGAAAACACAAAAAACATACGCAGTGACAACAAAAAATAAAAAAAAAAATCAGACGCTTACCGGTGTGCAGGTTGGAGGGCTCGATATGCGCAATTGGCAAGCCTTTCTACCCCTATTCTTGGTGGTCGTTTGCATCGTGACCTCTTTTGTGCGCTTTAGGATTATTTCGATACTGGGTTATCCATTTGTTAGAAAAAAGGCGGACAGAGATGCCGGACAAGAATTCGGACGAAGGGTACGGACGGAGGGCGGACAAAAATTAGGGACGACGGCAGTACGGACGGGAGATCACAAACTTTGATTTTTCAACGGATGACAGGTAGAGGAAAGAAAATAATGGATGTCAGCTTTAAAGGAAGGCGGAAAGACGGAATCAAAGCGCCGGACGGACGGAGAAAATGGCGGGGCCGGACGGAGAAAGAAAATGGCTGCACAACTTGGAGGAAGGCGGACGGACGGAATGGAATCAAAGGGACGAATTGACTGAGAAAATGGTGACAACTAGAGAGGAAGAGAACAGATAGATAATTAATTATGATGGGTGAAAAGGTTTCTTTATTTGGGAAAATAAAGATTAACAAATAAGGTAATATTTAATTGGTAGGATTAAATTATGGGAGTCGTGTATCGGGTATTTTATTTAGGGCACGAATAAAGTGAGTATAATTAGGGTAGTGATGCAGTATAGATTAGGGGAAGATTTAATGGGTTTGTATTAATAGGATTCTAATCTGATTATGTATTCTAGATTAAAATTTATTAAAAAATAGGGATTTTAGTATTTTAAAAAAAGAAGGGAAATATTGGAGACATATGTAAACTTAAGTTGTATATCATGTAATTATTCCTTAATTAAACGAGCGGGCCGCAATCACTTGCTTCTTAAATAAAATGGGCGGGGGGAGAGGGAGAAGCAAAAACAAATGACGGCAAGGGGTTGGGAAGGAAGTGGTAGTGGGTGGAGATTGTTGGGCTCATATCGAATTGGACATGGTGAAATTTGATTGGGGGTTGAGGAAGGATGGGCTGGGGAATGTTGGAATGGATTGTAAAGTAAAGAGAATTCAATTTAAATAAAGCCAATGATTTAAAACAAAATGGAATTGGTTGTAAATTTATAACGGAGCTTATTAGGTTAGTAACAAACTATTTAAACTTGTTAAAAAATAGGCTTCCAAGGTTATAATATAATTTACAAATTGAATTAAGCTAAAGGACTATTAGATGTATATTTTGACTGGTTTTTGGAGATAATGCATAATTGAGAGACTACTTAATACAAAATTATTAAATAGTGATCATCGAAACATTATGCAAAGCGATTTGAGATAAGCATAAGATATACTACTTTTATGTTCTATTTTTAATTTTCGCAAGTTATAAAAACGAATTAATAGTTTAGAATAATTTGATATAATAAAACTCCCAAGGGCCCATGAGATAATTATATCCGGCGATGGGTCAAAAAATTTGGGCGTTATTGTTTTGGTTGCGTTGGGTGGTTCATACAAGTTGGGACTTCTATTTGTTCGTCTGATTGGAGCAATTCTCGAGCTTTAAAACGGGGAATTGAACTTTGTAGTCAACAAAACAAGAAAAATATGGATCGCATTGTTAAGAACAAGAATAATGACATCACATTTTCACCGATGGGATATATATCAATTCATAATACATGAAGAAATAGTTACCGCCACCCAAGTTTGAGCTAGACAAAAAGGATACAAAAAGTTATTGTAGGGATATGACGGATTGCAAATGGGTTGCGGACAAACGTATAATATGGTCAACATCAGATTGGATCACATCAAATGTATCCTCTACACGGTTTATCACAATCACATATGCATATACGTTCATATGTAAACGGTATGCACTGAAGTGGTGCTGCAGATTAGTGAAAAATGCATAATACTGGGATTTTACAAGACAATTAGATAAAGGTAAAGTGAGTGATAGATACAGGACCACGGGTGCCCTTGGATATACATGAAAGGGTTGTTGAAATACCACTACGATTAGTTCAAGAAGATATTATCATTTGTTTCCAAAGAAAATAAGCCCAATATACACAATAGTAACGAAATAAATAGTATAAGGAGGAGAATTCGCCAGTGGGGGGGGGGGGGGGGCATGGAATGCGAAGTACTACAATTTCGTACCAAAATGAAAGTTGTTCATTCTGTTCGTCTTCGGTATTATGAAAGACTATGGTATTATAAAGTACATATACATAAAGATTATCCTCGCAACCGATCAGTTCGAAAGGTAACACCTCTTGCTTTTCCCAGAAAAACAATTACCTATTATTTATGTGCCACAAATAAAGAATGGAATTTAGCAATTTTTGACTTCACAAGTAAAAGTGTAGTACTGTCTTTTCTACTGTGTTGTTTATGTCGGAAAGAAAAAGAATTTCGATGAAAACAAACGAGTAGTGCGGTTGGAGAATGGAAAAACAACTTCTAAAAAGTTGTTTAAATTAGTTATAAAATTTAGAAGAGTAGTATGTGCTCATTAATGATATACGAAAGTAAATTAATAATGACACCTACACAATCAGGTAGATTAAAATGGGTGATGGGGTCCCCTTCCTTAGATAAAGAAATCTATTAGTTTTTTTTTAAAAAAAAATTTCCCCCTCTGTTCACTGACTTTATTTAACGACTCACCCACCCCCACCCAAATATGGGTTAACTAATTTTATTTGTCTCATAATTGAAGCGAAATAACAACTATAGCAACTACAGCCTCAAATATTGACTAACATTAATTCATTTATGGGCATAAACAAATTAAATTACATATTAACATTATGAGGAACTTTATTGATCAGTCAAAAAGAATAGTATGATATTATATAAGATAATTCAATTGCAGTTAGCTATCTAGGGGAAGAATGAGTAGGCAAGCGGAGCGAGAGAGGGCCAGAGTGGGAACGGGAAAAGAGGCAAATTATAGATATATGGTAATAATGAAGATTATATTACATTTCTATGAATATGACAAAACGAGATGAGAGAGGGCGGAGAGGAGAGTAGCACGCGAAGAAGGATAGGGAGCGATCGGCGAGCAGGAAGAGGATAAAGGGTGGGAGATGCTTGGTGAATTGTCAAAATGAATGTGATTAGACTGATAAGATCTCTGGGAAAACCGCTCAAAAAAAAAGATGAAAACATGGGGCTGCTCCCGAAAAATTATGGCTTATTTACCCACCGTCTAGAGCACTGAGACTACGTTTAGGTTATTTTCAGCAGGCAGGCATGCACTAACTGAGGCGGGCTTACGAAGCCGCTAGGCTAGAGCCAGACAAGAATGAATCGGGTAATGATGGTGTGATTCACACCAGACTCCAAAATATTGAAGTAGAAAGGGGAATATAAAGTAAAAGGAATCCATGACCCCCTGTAGCAGGCGTTATAAGAGATGTCGAATTCAAACCGCTCTGCCCGGTTATGAACCGATTACCAACAAAATCTACGTGCCACTTTGGCGACACATGCGAATAGCCGCCGCGATGGGCAAAAGTCAAATACAAAAAAAGAGGCCCAAATCTTTTTATTAAGGTTCCACTGAGAATAAGTAATTTCTCTATAGAAAAGACCACCTATCGACGAGAGGGAAGATGCAGATAAAAGCCAATTAGCTCTGATATAAGTTTCGGAAGGACCAAACGTAGTGTTATTAGTTGATAATTGTATATTACTGCATATTGCTACCTTGTATAATGGCAATCGAGGAGGGAGAGGAAGA